>MU006241.1:788583-800058 GCA_010093685.1 Ophiobolus disseminans | reverse complement strand
CTCTTAGGATAAAAGGATTTCGACAACCCTATTGCCTTTGTAGGCAATAATCGACTTATAGAGTACTAGAACCACTAGTCTCTTTTGCGTCTTGTGCTTCCCCTATAATAGGCTTAGCTGCGCTTGTCGATATACTGCGTCTTCCGCTTCCCCTGCAATAGGCTCAGCTGCGCTTGTCGATCTACTTCTGCGTCTTGCGCTTCCCCTGCAATAGGCTTAGCGTCTACGCTAGTCGACTATACAACTACTACTCTAGTATGTAATAGTTGTCTTAGGCTCTGTTACCCTAGGTCTAACCCGGGCTCATAACCTGTCAAGAGGAGGCGTGGATTGTAGCCTGTATGTAGAAACAGGCTATTCCTCTTCTAGTAGGAGGCTACTATCACGTGCTGATAACGTAATAGCCGCAACGGAAGTAGGGTAAAGAGTAGAGAAGATACTAGTAATATAAAATATATATACTAGTTACAAGATTGATAGTTAGACACCGAGCTATAGAGAGAGAAGAGAGTCTATATACATTGTAGAGTAGCTCTAGAAGGTTCTTTGCTTATAAATACAATCTAGTTCTAGAGCACTCTATATGCGTAATCCGATATAATAGATTACGCGTACAGATAGATTGTACATTATGATGTAATGGATTACGCAATCATAATGTAATAGATTACGCGTTGCTACTATAGATAGTAACAGCCTAATAGGCATAATATATATAGCGTTTACAGCTATTACTAGATTAGGCAGGTCACGTGATCAGTCACGTGACATTTCCTAATAAGGAAATACCTTGTCGAAGCTTACATTCTTACATTAACATGCTCTGTATTGCTAGGATTTATATTAGATATATCGAGTAGAGCAGGTTCAGGAATTAGGCCTGCATACAAGGGCAGTTCTAGGATAGTTTTAGTGCTATCTAGCACCTTAGTAGCGTCATAAATTGTGGCGTACACCTTTATAGAGAAGTTCTACTAATAGAAGTTACTGCCTATAACATCAAGCTTTAGTACTGTAAGGGGCTAGGCAGAAGACTGCAGAAAGGCTAGGTTGAACAGAGATAAATTCGATGGAGTCTATCTAGAGCCAGAGAGCAGGCTGACTTTATAGCAGACTGCTAGCTTCTGGAAGTTTCTACATACAGTCACGCGTCAAAAGTTTTGAACCGTGGTTTTCCCAACCCCGCTTTCACAACACCAACACCACAAGTTCAACGCGTCATAACTATGCCTACACAGCGCCGATTTGGACAAGAAATAGATCAAAATGTGCGCCGTGGCCCAAATATTAGTCCTGCCGAACGCCTAAGGATCATCGCCAAGAGGGAGCTGGGGGTGACAGTGCGGGAGCTTGCAGGCGAGTTTGGACGAAGCGAGAGCGCGATCAAATATACCCTCCGCACCTACACTAAAACCGCTACAACAGAGGAGCGTCCTCGTAGTGGGCGGCCTCGTATACTATCGCGTCACCAGGAAAAAATCATATACAGAAAAGTACGCGCAGCTCCTAAGATTGAGTACTTAGATCTAGCCAAAGAGGCAGTGTTTGTGAACGCGGAGGGCACCCCTTTGAAGCTACCCAGTCGCTCCACACTATACAGGGTACTTAAACAACAAGGCCTCACTAATTTCCGCTGCAAAAAGCGTCCAAAGCTTACCGCTAAGCATGCTAAGGCGCGTTAGATCTTCTGTAAACTTTAGCGTAAATTCCCGTAGAGACAGCGCACGCTCAAGTTCAGTGATGAGTGTTTAATTCAGAAGGGTTCTAGGGGTAATACAGAGTGGTGCTTTCGTTTTCCGTGGGAAAAATAGAAGAAGGAGATGATAACTGAAGCTCTAACAGGTAGGAAGCCAGCTTAGATGGTATAGGCATGTGTGTGGTTGGATGAAAGGGGTCGCGCGCAGAGGAGTAACCTAGTCATAATAGACTGCGATCCTGATGCTCCAAAGCGCGGGTACTCCAGCCAAAGTTACATTAAGGCCTTAAAAAAAGGACTCCTGCCTCACTACAGGCGTTCACAACTGTTCATGCAGGATAACGCTCGCATACACACCTCGCAGGTAGTCAGGGGCTTCCTCGCGCGTCACCACATCACACCTATCAAATAGCTAGCCTATTCACCTGATCTTAATCCAATTGAGCACCTCTGGTTCCACCTTAAACGATACATGAATAAATCCTATCCTCAGTATAGTAATTTGAGTGTGGCAGAAGAAGAGTGGGATAGCTTTTGTAGTGCTCTAAAAGAGTGCTAGCGGAGGATACCTGGAGCATTGATCAGGCGACTTATCTTGAGTATGCCGCGACGCCTCGCTGCATGCAGACGTGCAAAGGGTTGGCAAACTAAATATTGACCTTGCGCGCATTCTCAGAACCAAAAATAATTTAATTTGCTTATATATTGGCTGAGTTATGAGAGGGTAAAGGTAGTGTGGATAATGTTGAAGTTCGCGCTAAGTAGCTTGGCGGTTCAAAACTTTTGACCTAGTACTGTACATCAACATTTGTCAGCTGTTAGAAGAACATATCTTTTCTAGCTAGTTCCAGGACATTCCATGACATTCCAGGACATTCCATGACATTCCAGGACATTCTATGACATTCCAGGACATTCCATGACGTTCTATGATGTTCCAATGAACCGAAGTGTATCCACTGAGAACAGTAGAGGTCTAACCTCTTACAGGCACAAAGGCCGCGCCGTTGTAGATGCCTATAATAGGACAATTAGCAGTTGATTTAGAGAGGGTTAGGTAAAAAGTGGGGGCCACTAGCGTGTCCCACTAACGTCTGAAAAACAGAGTAAAATTGTGGGTTGCGCCCTGCAGAATATGCTGCAAATAAGGCTACAATTGAATTGCAATCTTGCAATAAAGGTAGCTCTTAATTGCTTAAAACGGGCGTTATAACCTAATAGACTAAGAGGGAAGAGTGGGCGAACTGAGTGATGGATTGTGAGGCTACAAGGCTCAAAGGGAAGAGCAGAATGACGCTAGTCCAACCTGAGTGGAGCTAAGCCCTCACTGGCTTGGCACCTGCGAACAAAAGATAATCTACGTCATGCTCAGAGACCGCATGCGCGATGTGCGACACCGTGACTGTAAGCACCCTAAACTGACTTAATGAACTTGTAGTTTGAAGAAGAGCGTGGATGAAGGAGACATAAACGCTGGGTGAGCCCAATTAGACGTCAGAGCCTACGTCGCTCACCGAAAGCAGATATAGCGCAGAACATTCGTGCTTCCACAGCGTTTAGTGATATGTAGGTGTTAATACAAGTAGCATCCAGCATGGTGTGGATGTCGAGCTCGTTGTTCGTTTAAATGCTCGCTCAGAACACTGAGGACGGCGTGGACGATTCGTGCAGACCGCGGGAGGGTCTAAGAGGGGACTTCCGCTCAATGTGAAGCGCCTAGCGTTGGGGCTGGTGGATGGTGCTGTGGTTGTCTTTTGCGGCGCGTCTCTACTGTCTCTCTGGGGCAACATCCGTCAGGAACGCAGTGCTGGCGTTTGGCCGAACGCAAGCTTCGCAGTGTTTCTAATTATCGGCAACTCTATTAAGCACCGCTTCTTCACCGGTACGTGTCCTTCGTATCTACTGAACTGTGTATGGACGTGCCTGCTAAAATGTATTGCATCCGCGCAGTCCAGTCGGACACATACACGCCCCATACGGAGGTCATGACCGTCCTACATTACCGACGCCTAGTGTGAATGCCGGACCTGAACGCAATCGCGTCGGCGTTGCAGATGAACGCCGCCCCGCCTGGCGCCCCCTTCAACCGCATGACGCGTGGTACAAAGCCATTGCGGACCGCACAGAAGGTGACGACAGCGATTCTGAGGAGGAGGAGGAGGAGGAGGAGGAGGAGGAAGAAGACTGGAGCGGGTAGGAACAATAAGCAGGCTATGCGAAGACAATGGGTCATGCAATGCGAGAACGCGGAACCGGGGTACTCCAATGAAGATGGTCAAATGTCCGCGAATTTGCTCTTCTATCCTACTGAGTGTTTCAGTCGGCACCTCTTCTAACAAAGTGACTACCTCACTCCTATGAAAATTTCTATTACGGCACTCAAGCTTGTCCAAGATTGGTTTAACCGTGGCTTCTAAGTAGCAAGTAGCAGTCTAATAAATATAACGACTATCGGATGCACCCACTCATCGCCCCGGTTACCAACGATGCGCCCATCTCCCCATCGACTACTTCTTCACGACTTTCCCCATTTCGACATCTGCGTTACGTCAGCTCGGCTCCGTCACCATCGCCCTCGATCTCGGATGACGTACCATTGTTGTTCTGTTTTTCGATGGCTTTGAGCGTCTGCCTCTGCATGTAGACGGAATAAGCAGTCAAGCCGCTGCCGACAAGACCGAGGGCCAGCGCGAGCCAGAAGTCGCCTTCTGGGTGCCAGCCGGTGGCTCCAGCCGCTTTGGCTGCGACGTGGGAGTAAATGGTCATTGTGGGCGGTGGACTGGTTGGCGCGATGTGTGTTGTGGTAGAGAGAAGTCTGGATTGGCGGCAGATGGTGGGTATTCGTCTGTCAAGACTTGAGATGGAGTGGGTTGGTGAGAGGGGGGAGATCGGACGACGACGACGGCCTTTATTCACATGAGGACTGTAGGTGGAAATCAGGGCGGTGACGTGTATGCTAGGGCAAATTGGAGTTATTTTGAGGTTGGGGAAATGTTTCGTGAGAACCTGAGGATGCCATCGGACAAGTCGGGGATGTGTAGGTTGGAATTCGAAGAAGTTTGAGATTTGGAAGGGAATCTCTCCACAGAACAGCGGTTAGCGCCAATTGGGGCAATGGAAGAGTAGCATGTGCATGTATCAAAAAGCTTAGGTACAGTTGCATTTGCTGTTTAGCTTCGTCGTTGTGAAGGGCCAAAGGCGGTATAACGTCTTCGCGATGATGTCGGTGACGTCGGTTTCGGTGCAGAAGTCAAGTTGTGTGCCGACGATGTGGGAAAACATGCGAGTTTTAAAAAGCGCCAGCATATATTCAAATTGGTTCTTGGGAACTGCCAAACTCGAGTTTTGACAGCGTTGGAAGCACATACCTAGGTATGGACCGTGCGCGCGGGGCGGATGCCGTCGGTGGACACCGCGCAAGTGGGACTTCGCGCAGCAACAAGACAGTGCATGCTTTGACTGTGAGGTGCGGCGAGAAGCCAGTTGTTCAACGGCGCAAACTATGCTAGAATACAGGATGTAGCAACAGTAAGGTCGGGTCAGTACCGTCGACACAGCTGCTCAAGGTACATAAGACGGTTCCCCGCGATCCAGGAATGCATCAGGCACAGGGGTTCCTGCGCTGGCGGGTGGGCCCTGTGGCTCCGCCCATGGAGAGTCTCGATCTCCCAACACTGCCAGGAAGCGGAGAATGGTGGCTCTCCTGATTGCCTGCACGGCGCGCAAGACGAGAGTTGGAAAGCCTTGATTGGAACTGCTGAAAGGCACCAAAATCTCGGGTCTGTCGTTGGTGGTCGAGTGCACATGTGGAGCCTACGTCCGTCAACAGCCCCGCCGTGACCCACGGACCGGTGGCCGTTTCCGAGTATACAGGCGAACAAATTCGTGGAACATACCTACCCCTGCAGAAATTAGTGTGTTATTCCTCAGCCTTACCGAAGGCATGGATGGGCGCACGAAAGCGTGGAAACTCCATGTGGGTGCCACATCTTGTCAGAGTATCTACGCGAGCATGAGGCCCTCTGCGAATTCACATTCCATCTTCTCCCACCCGCCTCAAGCTCCTGCACCTTGGCGGCGATCACGCTTTCGCGATTGCAGGACATTCAACGATGATGTTGTATGCGCAACAACATAGAGAGACACGCAAGAGAATCGGGTGTTAGCTGCACAGTAACATGACGTATCGTAGTGCAAAGTAGGCAGAGTAACCCAATTGTTCGAAGATACACCGCTTGACCATTTGAAGTTCGCCAAGAGCCTGAAAAGTCTGGCGGAAATAGATTTATTTCTCGAGTTTGGAGAAACAAAGTGGGACTGTTCCCATGCAAGGGGCTCGATTGGCCATCCGCACCGCCACACCTGGTCCACCGAGTCGGTCGCCCTCGTGGTGCATTGTCACTGTCCTTGCTCGTGCTGTCTTCGGTGTTTGCACCTCTAGAAAGCTTAAGAAAGCTCGCCGCGCTCGCTAATACCATTTCTCCTTGCTCGAGATTCCCGCATTGCTTGCTTTCTTGTCCTACATCGTTATTTGGCGTGAGAAACATTGTCTGCTCGTTTTGGGCGCCTCATCGTATCGCAGCAGCTCCCCGCCAGCGATCACAAGCCCCGGCGACCGTCTCCCATCGGGTCTGCCTTTGGCCGCCCACCCCCTCCCCATACTGCGCTTCCCGATCCTGGTGTTATTCTTGTTCTTGTTCTCGTAAGCATCCTCGTCCTACGACCATGCGGGACCGTCCATTGACTTGATCGCATCAGTCTTCTCACGAGCGCTCGTGCACACTTTCTGCCGCCAGCGCTGCGCCGTGACTCTTTGCGGTCACGGCGTGTAGGCCGAGCCGCTCCTACCCTCGCCTCCGCATCAGCATTAGCATACACTCGCTCCTTCCCAGAGCCGCAGTCGCATGACGACACCAGGCCCCGACGATCTTGGGGAAGCTCCCACAACCGCACCGCCCCCAGCACCTCCACCGACGGCCAACCAGACCCGCGAAGCTGTACAAGCATCAAATCGCCTGAAGGAGCTTGTCAAGTCATGCGGCCTCAACGAAGGGGCTGTTAGGGCTTTCGCCTCGCTTGACGAGCCCGAGGATGTGCACAAGCTACAAGGCATGGTCGAAAGCGTACCGGATGAGATCAAGAAGCTGCATTCGTATCTGAAGGAGTACGGGGTGGACAACTGGCTCCAAGACAACTACCCCAAGGGCACGCGAGCAACTCGAAATCGGAAGGCATCTGGCTCGTCTGAGGCAGCGCAGCGAGTGAACATGCCCGCAGACGCAGGCTGTCCTATCGATAAGCTGCCGCCAACTCCTCAGCCACATCAAGCATCCTTGCAGCCTTCGTCATCCTCCCGAGGCCCACATGGGGGCACAACAGCTTCCGCAAGTCGCAGCCAATCAGCAGAAGCTACTCGCCCAGCATCAGCACCCGCCAGTCAAGGAGCCCCTCCAAAGCGGAAGAGAAAAAAGAGGCTCAACCCTGCGACTCAGGGGGAGCCGCAAAAGGAGTTCCATTGCCCCATTTGCCATAAGAAGTACGAAAAGCTGGGATGGTTTGAATCTCACTTTGAACAACATATCCAAGTATGGTTCGGTGCCGAGTCTAGAGATCACCTTTTTGGCTGTGGCTACTGCGTCTCGCCGCTATCCGGATCCCTGGGAGGAGACCTTTACACAGCCACGGCTTTTCAAGGCTGCAGTGCTATTGCCGCTCATGTCCGCCACAAGCACTCCAAATATCAGGAAAACAAGGCTGATTGGCTTGATGATGCCGCTATCAGGAGCGTGCTTTGGCACGACAAGTTCAGTAGCATATGGCTACAGTTCCTCGCGAACTCGACGGGCACTTCAACCGCTTTGTCAACATACCTCTCTTGGAATGCACTAAAAAGGAAGGACGCTAACAGGCAGCTGTTGTCTGATTTACAAAAGGCAGGTGCAAGCCTACCGGGTTATGTACCTGGACAGCCATATCCCGATTCTGTGCGTGAACTCATGCAACGGGCGTATAAACTTGCCGACCAGTATACTCAACCCCCCAATCCCGCGTACTCAGGGGAACCAGGAACAGTCCCACAATTCAGCGATCTTGGTTCCCTTATATCTGGAATGGGTGACCAGGCTGGCAACCTAGGATGGGACCCTATGCCACTACCTGGAACTACCTTGGATGGTCCTCCTGGCTCTCATATGGGTTTTGGGCAGAATCCATTTCCCCACAACCACCCTCCGCCCGATATTACCGAGTAGCTTTCACGAACGCTACCGCGCAATGTCGTTGCTTCATGACGATCTATTCGACAATTGCACCTTGGTGGTATTCAACTCTCGAAGCATGCCTATACTCTTCATGATACCTCTAGACTACTTTGCGATACCCCCGGACTTCTGCTTTTCCTACAACAACCTGGACGCTCTACCTCCTTGAGCGTCCATACGATATCCTCCCGTTTCTTGCAATATGTGTTGGTTCTGCCCTGCTAGCTACCACCTATGCCTGCAAGGAGATTCAGTCTTAGCTCTTCGGAGGAGATGCTTCTCACTTCCAGGTACACTGGGATCGCCCTAGATTCTGGCCGCCTTGACATCGATGTCAGCATCTATGCCTCAATGAGGATAGCTTTCTTATGTAACAGGAGGATATATATTCGGTCACTTCGATAGTCTTTATCAATCAACAAACTTATTATTCAAACTCTTCTTGTACATGTTGACAACCAAGACTGCCCGATGAGTAAATGGGAAACCTGGGTCCTGGTACAATTGTGCTCTTGAATTAGGTCGAGCGTAACTCGATCTTGACCCACACCATCATTGGAGGCAATGTTTGGTACTGCCCAACCATTTGTTCGCATAGACGCTCCTTCTGTCATGTCAGTGATACGTCTGCAACTCGAACGTTTCCAGAAGGGAAGCATACTTCGAAAGGCATGGTAGCCGCTGCCTACGAGCCTAAGCACCCGCGAGACTACCTCATCGGCAGACATGCCAACGATCAAGCCAAACAAGCCGTGGCCTTTGGCTTGGCTTGAGGCTTGTTTTAGAGTCATGAGGCTTGGCTTGTTAAGCCTAACAAGCCTTTTTTGGTAGCTTGGATTGGAGCTTGATAAATGGCTTGGATATATTATGTAAGTTAGACCTCCCTGTATAGCAATTACTCGCTGCCTGAATCCTCGCTGCCTGCATCCTCGCTGCCTGAATCCTCGCTGCCTGAATCCTCGCTGCCTGAATCCTCGCTGCCTGAATCCTCGCTGCCTGAATCCTCGCTGCCTGAATCCTCGCTACCTGATTCCTCGCTGCACATGCTGTGTAGCAAGTCCACCTCTGCAGTGCTTATTGCTACAGTGCCCGTGCGCGTAACGATCGCCGAACATCATTATCACAACCACAAAATGGAGGCTGGAATAACAGCTGTAATAGCTATTATTGCGAGATCTCTTGTACTAACAATTTGACGATAGTAATAAACAACTTGTACTACTCAAAAATCCTGCGCGGCTTTGTAGCGCGGCCGCGCTGCGACACTGATGGCTGCGCCGCTGATAGTGCCTCTACCCACCTATTACCTAACATTTCATCACCAAACTGTCGCACGCGTTTAGCCTTTAGAGCCAGAGCAGCTAAGGCTTTGCGCTTGCCCAATTGGGGTTGTTTTACAGGTTTCTTTAAGTTCTGCTCCTGCTTTTTGCGCTTGCGTTTAGTGGCCTTTTCAGCCTTCTCTACTTAGGCTCTCTTTGCCATTTCTTCTCTCTCTTTCTTGCGCTGCTCCACCTGTTAGTGTTTGAGAGCTTTCTTAGTAGCTATACGCTCCTTTTCTACTGCTTTCTGAATAAGTAATGCCTCCTCCTTATCCTTTCTCACCTTATTACGTGCACAAGCTTCTCTTAGCTTTTGCGGTAACTATATTATAGCTCTACTATAATACTCCTCTCTCTGTTGCAAGTTAAGGACTTTGCCCTTCTTGTTGTGCTTCTTTTTAGTGCTAAGAGCCTCTCTTAAGCCCTTGTTCTTGTCTTCAAGGAGCTCCTTTTGGATAGCTACATAATAGATGAGTTAGCTAAGAGTTTTAGCTTTATTTGAAGTCCTATTAGCTGCAGTGCATAGGAGGCGCTCTATGTATCGCTAGTTACTTGATTTGACTAGTGAAGCTTTACATAGGTTGTCTTTCTTAAAGCGTCTTAGCACTCTCTCTTTATCTATAGGCTAAACTCTAGTAGCAGCCTAAGAGCGCAGAATCGTCTCCTTCTTGAAGGCCTCACCCTAGGCATTCTAGAAGAGTAGGAAGAAGTTACTCTTCTTGATTAGGACTAGTCCTTGAGAGCGTTAGGTGTGAACAGTAAGACGTTAGAGTAGGCGCTAGCAAGTGGCTTAAAGCACCTAACATCGAGCGGTTGCACCGTATAAGTAGAGTAAGGCGGCAGAACAATAAGCAGTATATAGTAGTTCAAACAGTAGTCAATAAAGTTGTCTGTTACATAGCTGCTATAGCTATTAAGGACAAGGAGATGCTAGGCTCTGCCTTGCCGCGCTTTCCTCTTAGTACAGCAGTCAAATACCTGCACTAACTAGGCTAAACTAGTGTTGTTATTTGTCTATCTAGATAGGGTTGAAGTGACAAAAACGTTGTGCTTTCTAGCTTTAATATCAACAACCTATAACGACTGCAAAGTTGAGTTTTTAGACGCGTAGATTACGCTAGGCGGCAACGTTGTTCTATCACCTAGGCTGGTAAATTGGGTCTCTACATCGGGTAGCTAAAACCGCAATATCTCTACGAGTACCCAGCCGAATCAGACAACCTGTAGCCCCTTTTATAGTTCTAGTATAGGTGTATAATTTTGCTATATGACGTTTTATTATACGTCTAATACTGCAGAAGTTATTTAGGTTCGGAGTTTTATGTGGAGACCCAGTGTTTCAGATTTGGGTACCTAAATAACTTCTGCAGTATTAGACGTATAATAAAACGTTATATAGCAAAATTATACACCTATACTAGAACTATAAAAGGGGCTACAGGTCGTCTGATTCGGCTGGGTACTCGTAGAGATATTGTGGTTTTAGCTACCCGATGTGGAGACCCAATTTACCAGCCTACTATCACTACAGACTACTGCAAGTACTGTTATCCACTCTCTATTGCTATCCTAGAGTGCTGCTGTTACCTCTTTTTTCTCCTATTAACGTCGTGAGAACAGTCATTTTGGGCGTCTAATAACGCCTATTAGAAAGCCCTTTTCATCTATATTGTAGCTGTTTTCTAGCTGTATATTGTACTCTTTGATCTTGCTATAGATATAGGTAAAATACAAGTTATACTTATAATATAAATCAGCCGCGTAGCGTACAGCGTCTATACTAGTGCTCTATTTAAGGATAAGGTTGTGCTTATAGCGATAGTAGAAACGCGTAGCCTAGCTCTTAGAAACACGCTCGTAGGCTATTGTAGAGGCAAAATTTCGCACTATATCTCTCGTAGGTGGTAGCCCTCGCCTTGTTAAGTCCTCTATATAGAGGACAAGCTCATCCTCTTGTTGTAGGGTGAGTTTCTGTTAGTCGCGTTCTTTAGCCTCTCTTAGCACCTAACAGCCCTAGTGTCTTCGGCTCAACGTAACTCTTTTAACGCTAAAGAAGTCAGCATATTCCTAGTAAACTGGGGTTTTTTTTATATCATTTATATTGCACTACCTATTGCTAGCATAAATACAATGAAGCTTATGCAGTCCTAGGGACTATAGAGCGCTGCGCATACCTTGCTAATCTCTCTTTTCTAGAGTC
>MU006241.1:777362-787998 GCA_010093685.1 Ophiobolus disseminans | reverse complement strand
AGGATATAGAGACTTTGTTCTGCGTTGCTAGCTGCTTGCATAGCTCTGTTATCTTATAGCAGACTCTTTAGCCGCCTGTAAGAGAGATTTTCTGCAGTCTTTTTAGAGCAGCTTAACTGTCTATAAAGACGTGTATTTCCTCTCCCTGTAGGCTCTGGGGTAGGCTTTTAAGAGCCTGGTAAGCTGCAATAAGCTCTGCATCTATAATCTCTAGTTTCTCTCCTAGGCTAAAGTTCTTTGCCTGGATATATTTCCCTTGTATAGAGACTTAACAGTAACCTGCAGCTACGTCCTCTCTAATCTTAGAGCTGTCTGTATACAATAGGATAGGCGCCTTTTCTTTATACTATAGATCTTGTAGGCATTGCTTGTGCAGGTCTACTGTTTCTGATTTGCTGTTTTTTGGGATTGTAAATGTAGCGTAGGTAGAGGCAGCTTTGCTCTATAGCTTTGCTAGCAGTATAGAGATTTCTTTGACGTTGCTGTGCCCTTGTGTTCTCTTAGACAGTTCTCTAAACTGCGTAGATATATAAAGTTGTTTCTAGCGCTGTATTGCTTTCCTAATAGGATAGCTCTTTGCAAAAGATAGAGTTCTAATAGCATATTGTTAGCAGAGCTTTTCTGCTCGCAGATGTAGAGGCAGAATTGCAGCTTTAATCTCTATAGCTTTTGTTAGAGATCCTTTAAAAGCTCCTAGGATCTAACGTAACGCTAAGTTCTGTAGTTGCTAGTATTCTCGAAGTAGGGATTGCTTTCTCTTTCCCTACTACAGCTGCACTCTATAGTCTGCAATAGCAGAAACACACGCTATATAGAGCTGCCTTATAGTCTATGTGCTAAGACCTCGCTGTGTATTGCCTAGCCTCTAAAAGCGGTAGAAAACCTATTGCGCAACAGCAACCTTTGTCTGTACATGCTTTTTGTAGGATAGCTTATTGTCTAGGAAGAAGCCTAGCTAGCGTACGCAGTTGCTTAGCTGTATTAGGCTTTCTCCTACATGCACAGGTTTTGCATTAATTTCTCTTTTGCGGCTAGCATAGAGGAGTTTAGTTTTCTTAACGTTAAACTTAATTGCGCTTTCTCTAGCTTCTTGTAATATAGCTCTTGCAGTTTCCTTAAGTATTTACTTAAGCTTCTTTGTTAACCTTGCGCTTGCTCTAATACAGATATCGTTAATATAGGAGAAGGTAAATGTATTAGGCCTTACTTTACAAATATCTCTAATATAGAGAAGAAAAAGAATAGGCAAGATTGGTGATCCTTACGGTATGCCTATCTTAACTTTCAATAGAGGCTGAGTTTTGCTGTTAAATCTTAGCTGTATAGAGCGCTGAGACAGAAAGAAGCTAATCTACCTAATTAAGGCTAGAGGAAGCTTAAGTTTGTAGCACATAGCTAGGAGCTGATTTGCTGATACGTAGTTAAAAGCTCCTTTTATATCTACAAATAGTAGCGCAGTAGTATGCTTCTTTTTCTATACTTCTTGAACTTTTGACTATAGAAGAAGGTAGGCGTCTAGAGCAGACCTCTGTTTTCTCCCTCCTATCTGTGTATCCTAAAGAAGATTTCCTGTTTCAGCGAGGTAGCTAAGCCGTGTAGCTAGGATTTTTTCAAATGCTTTGCCTAGGCAGTTAAGCAGGGAGATAACTCTATAGGCCTTAGGTAGCAAGTAGTCCTTCTTTTTTGCTTTTGGTAGTATTACACCTATTGCTTCTCTCTAGCTCTTAGGATAATAGCCTGCTACAAAAAGAGCTCTATAAAGAAGGTAGAAAACCTTGCTTTCTGCGTTGTATGCCTTGCGTAGAATAGCAAAAGAGAGCTAATCTATGCCTAGTGCTTTTGTAGGAGAACTAGTAAAGATAGCGTTATACACCTTAATCTCGTCTAGCTCTTCTCGCTATTCCTAGTTGCCTTGTATTAGAGAATTGAGGTTTGAGCCGAGGCCGATCACGGGATTAGAGCCGGAAGCTCGGGGATCAAAGCCCCGACGTAGGGTATATAACCTGGATTTTCATCTAATCTTTCCTAAGTAGTTATCTGATCAATACACTCATTTCAATTAAAGTTCTAATGTCTCTTAGCAACAACAGTTATAAGCCCAGCGCTTTAGGATCGTAGAGTTAATTCTCCCTGCGTACCTAGCACTGCTAAGAGTGTTAGAACGATCACACTACTCTATTATCTCCCGATCTACACACGCACAATAAACGACGACAGAGTCGATGCACACAATGCGCTCCTTAAAAGCCGATCTAACTAGCTGTACTAGTACGCCTAACTCTAGTTCTATTGCGCAGGCAAAGGAATCTAGGATCTTGTCGATCTAGACAAGGAAACATAGGCCCTAATCGATGATCAGGCACCTGATTACCTAGAGCTCAATTCGCTCCTAGAGAAGCCTGCTAAAGAAATAAACAAGATGCTAGATTAGCAAAAGAAGGCCCTCTAACAGAAGCTTATAGAGTACAACAAGGCCAAGGAAGACCGCGTAGAAGCAATAATCACGCACCTAGAGGATATAGCTGTCTACAAAGTAGAGCTTAATTAGTAGAAGAGTAATGTTGCTAAGCTTAGCAACATGCTCGAATGGGTACACAAGACTATTGCCTATAAGCTACTAGCTCTAATTTAGATTATGCTTCTTGCAGAAGACTAGACTACACTACAAGCCTTAATTAGGAAGCTAAAAGCAGAGCTTGCGCCAATTAACTTAACAACCTCGATGCTAATCTGCTAGCAATACTGCGAGCACCTTGCGAAGGCTCGCAACAGGCGGATTAAGCTAGAAACGTAGTTCACGCAGTGGCAGATGCTGTACACACAGGCTAGAGCTTAGCACCTCGCAGAAGTTGAGGGTGATCTAGTCCTTTAGGATTTCCTTAAGGCGATCGGAGCAAAGTTTGCACTAGAATAGGCAAGAAACCTTTAACAAATAATCCTAATAACAGCAGCTATAGGCGGGACAGCTATGACTATAGATTAGGTAGCCTGCATGTTCTTGCTCACTCTACAGGAGCACGAGATTACTAGCTTAGAAACTAGAGGGAAATCTGCTAGCGTGTTTGCGACTTTCGCGGGGGATAGATCACCCCACTAAAGAAAGCGGTACCCTGCATTAAATACTAACTAACACAAGTGCCTATGCAAGCTAAGTGGATTGCATAAGTAGACTCTACTAAATTGCCGATGGCTTGAGACAGCGTGTACTAGATTAAGCTTAGCTAGGCCGCTACCCCTTGCGCTAACAGACTTAGATCGAACTAAGATCTATAAGCGGCTAGCAAAAAAGGAAAATGCAGAGCTACGCAAAAGTATAACCAACTCAGGTTAGAAACTAATAAGCACTGTCTAATCAATCTTCTCTAGAGAATTAGGCAAAGGCATAGCTTCCGCTAACTATCCTAGCTCGCTGCAAGCAGCCTTAATTGATCCTAGCTAGTTTAAGGATAATCTAGCATTTAGGGTGTACAGCACTATTCAACACGCTCACCCACTATCAATAAGCACTATCCTTAACGGCGGTGGAGCAGTGCATTTAGTTAATAATAATCAAAGCTTTATAAAGGAAGGCACTTTCAGGAAGGCTGCTCTAGAAGATAGCATCGACGCTAGCACTTAGTCGCTGCTAATCTTAGGCTATAGTGATCGAGTGATTAAGAACGCGATCAACGGGGTCCAAGGCAAGAAGACAGAAGACTTAATACTTAAAAACGTCTAGATTGTCAAGGGTTTTCACGTTAACATTGTATCAGAGCACTTGCTTAAGAAGGCAAAGGTCTAGTATTTAGGCTTAGATAGTACTTTAAGACTCGGATCGATTAACGACAATGTAGTGCTAGCTAAGCTTTACTGCTAGCACAACCTTACATTCCTTAAATATAAGCCTATTTGCTCTTGTCTATCGTCCTCAATAATCGTGAACGCAACTAGAAGATTATAGTAGCCTTAGGTTAAGAGGGGCGATAAGGCTCTCTAGCACCAACAATTAGGGTATCTAGGACAGCGAGCGCTGCAAGCACTCGCTTATGCTGTGCAAAATGTAGAGATTGCTAGCATAAGAAGAGCTAAATGCACTAATTGCTTAGTTACACATGCCACTTAAGTCATCTCGCGCAGGCCTAGAGAGTGATCGCTACGACCTTACTACAGGATCTCGTGGGATCTGTTTAACATGCCGAGAGGAAGGCTAGGAGAGCAGTAGACATTAATTATTAAGGAAGAGTTCTCTAGGAAGATTACAGTCGTAATTCTGATGGACAAGTCGCTGAAATCGATTATAGAGGCGATTACTAGTTACGTTGATTAAGCAGGCACTAAGTACAGCCTAAAGGTAGTGTACATTAACTAGGACAACAACGCAGCTACGAAACCTTAGCATAGGAGATTAAGGTACGAAGAATAGGCAATCGAAATAGGCATTGAAATTATTACTCTGCTATCCTACACCTATAAGCTGAGCGGCTTAGCTAAAAGAGCAGGAAGAGAGATTATTAAGAAGAGTGTAGTTATGCAACTAAGCGCAAACCTCCCTTAAGATCTCTAGCTAGATATTATAGAAGCAGCGGGTTATCTGTATAACATAAGCCCGAACAAGCTGCACAACTATTAATCGCCTAACAAAGTCCTAGATAACTAGTTTTAGCAGTACTTCTGCTAGTACGAGCTAGCGCAAGTGAGGTATAGGACTGCTAATCTTCGACCTAATTAGAGTAGAATCTTTGCTTACGGCTACCGCGCATACCCTTTGGATCGGGAGCGCGCAGCTAGGCGAGATAAACAGGGGTTCAAAGTTTTTTTTTTTTTTTTATATCATTTACATTGCACTACCTATTGCTAGCATAAATACAATGAAGCTCATGCAGTCCTAGGGACTATGGAGCGCTGCGCATACCTTGCTAATCTCTCTTTTCTAGAGTCCACGCTTGGTGCTATCAGCTGCAGTCTTTCACCTGCGTTGTGCATTCCTGCCTATTCTCTCTTTCTATCTTTTTTTTGCGATTTTGTCGTTGTTATATGCCCTTAGAGGGCTCCTGCTGCTAGCAGCCATCTTGCTGTAGCAATCTCTGTTTTCCTTAAGAAGTCTATTAACACAGCACTTCCCTTTGCAGTACCAAATAGCTGTTGTAGCGTTAGAGTAGGCACGTCTAATGTGTTTAACATCATTTTCCTCTCTTTTGTATAGTGCTTGCAGTGTAGGAGAAGGTGGGGTTCAAAGTTAACCTAAGGGGATATATTAGATACTTAATCGGATATCGAGTGTTAAACATCTACAGAATATAGGTCCTAACGCTCGATTAAGTGATTACAACACGGAACGTCACCTTTAATAAGACTCTCTTCTATAAAGAAGTAAAGAAGGTAGGCATAATTAAGGAGCGGGCAGTTAGGCTTATAGACATGCTCTATGACAGAGAAGTGATTGAAGAGCTAGACATTAATGTCTAGCTGCTTAGTGAGCAGGCAGCTAGGAGCAAAGAACTAGCCACTAAGCAACAACTTAGGGGTAAGCAGGCTTAAGACCTTGAAAGTCCGCTAGGCCTAGCAGATAATTAAGAAGATAAGCAGGCAGAAACTGTGCGAGATGCGAACACAGCTAGTGACTATCTAAGAATCCGCACAAGCTAGGGTGATTAAACTAGACTTGCTACTCTAGAGGCAACTCCTAATCTAGAGATTGCGGGGAGCGGTCGCGCGCAACGCGATCGCGATAGTGTAGACAGCTAGCGGGAGGTGCACACTCCCGCAGTAGGAGCTAGTTTATTAATTACTAGAGGTTTAGGACCTCTACGGGCTGCGCTGATGCGTGCAGCTAACCTTGCCACTTAATCTACGCGCTATGCCTCTATAGCGGTGGGTGAAGTAGGGCTATTACAACTACTAACTACAAGATCAAGCAGGAGACTGCGCAGTGCAGCTGCAGAAGGATTAGTGCACTAGTATCTGCCTTAAAGAACAAGGAGACTAAGAGATTAGACACATAACAATTAACTAGAGAGTAGAAAAGATAAGAGAGGTGTTTATGCATTAATCGCGGATACTAATATTCTTAATAGGCTATTAGATCTATAGTGCGACTTTTAGAATACCTTTCTCCTAGGTGTAAATAGACCCTAGGATAAGCGATCGAGCTACAAGACACTAAATGCAGTAGTTATAGCAGCTATGCTTAGAGAGCAAGCGCTAAGAGCTACAATTAAGGGAAGTGCTTGCCTCTATCGAGATAAGCTTCTATCACCGCCGATAATATAGAAACAGCTAATGCAACATCTATACAAAGAGTTGTTTAAGCAAGCTTCTAAGAAGGAAGTCAATTAGCTATGCAAGCAAGGAACTTAGTCCGAGATCCTAAGATCGCAAGCCCTAAGTAGGCCTCTACCGCTTAAATAGGTGTAGACATACAAGTTTAATTAAGACAGATACTTGCTTAAATGCAAAGCGCGGATCGTTGTAAGGGGTAATCTCTAAGAGAAGGACTTACTAAACTCTCTATAGATACAGCCACTCTAGCTGCAAAGTCCTTTCTAAGCGGCGATAGCGATCGCTGCTCGCTTTAATATAGAGATTATGCAGTACAATGTCGTAGGAGCATTCCTTAATGCTAAGATCACGGCATAGGACCTAGTGATCTATAAGATGCTAGACGGGTTTAAGAAAGATAGAATGTGCGTAAGGCTCAACCGAGCGCTGTACGGACTAAGAGATTTACCCCTGCTCTAGTATAAGGAGTTCTTAGGCACCCTCTAATTGCTAGGCCTAATAGCGGCAAAAGAAGAACTGTGCCTGTTCTTCGATTAGGACCGCAAGATGCTAATCTTGTTTTATGTAGATAACATCTTGCTAATATACAAGATAAGCTATAAAGCTAAAGCTTAAAAGCTCTAGGCGTTAATCAAAGGAAAGTACGAGATCTAAGATTAAGAGCTAGTAGAATAGTTCCTAGGCGTAAGAGTAGTAAGGAATCGCTAGGACCGATCAATCACGCTAGTCTACGATACATACATTAACAAGATCACTAAGAGGTTTAGGCTTAAGGATAGAACATTCCCTTTAACACTACTCCTATTAGAGGAGCTAATTAAAAGCAATAGAGAAGCTACTAAGCAAGAGATTAAGGAATACTAAGAGCAAGTAGGCTTAGTGCTGTACACGGCGATTATGCTATGCCTAGACATCGCGTTTTTAGTGTCTAAGTTGTCCCACTTCCTTACGAACTCTAGCAATTAGCATCTAAAAGCTATAGAGCGAGTGATTATGTACCTATACTGCACACGCTAGGAAGCGATCTAGTATAGGAACTTTAACGGACTAGATCTAATAATCTGCGGGGACGCTTTATTCGCCAATAATCAAGAATCACGAAGATCCTCTTATAGGTATATAGCAATGCTATTTAGTAGGCCAATCCTTTAGAAAGCGGCTAGACAAGCGACTGTAACCATGTCGACAACAGAAGCTAAGCTAATCGCGCTCGAGCATGCGACTAAGGAAGCTATAGCGCTTAAGCGTTTCTTTAAGAAACTAATGCTTAATCTAGGTGAACTGTAGAAGATCTAGTGTAATAATCAACAGACAATTAGGCTAGTAGTAGAGAAGAATAAGCGGATCACGACTCGTTTGCGCTATGTTAACATACAAAACATGTAGCTGCGCTAGGAATATGCGAAAGGATTATTCTTAGTGGAGTACTTAGAAACAAGATTTATGCCTGCTAATAGGCTCACTAAGTCGCTTACGCGTTAACAGCTTGATCACTTTAAGAAGCTAATAAACTTCTAAGATGCAAGCAAGATAATTATAATTACAGATCAGGATGCAGATGTAAGAGTAGAGAAGATCTAATTAGAAGTCACTTTTATCTACAATTAAGCCTAGCTCAGCGCTTAAGGCTTTCAAAGGAAGCTGAGCACGCTAAGAGCCTAGCAGAAGATTAAGAAAAAGAAAAAGAAAAGTAACAAGCTAGATTAGAAACCACATTAAGAACCACCACCACGACCAGCACTACCGCTAATACCGCTACCCCTTCTAATGAAGTTGCTTATAGAGCGATCAAGATTGTTATAAATCTTCGCCGTCCTAGGCGAGTATATGCGTGTCTGATCACTAGTGTACTTAGGCGTCTCCTGTCGCTTAGATCGAAGTCGCTAGCGCGGAATTAAAAGACTATTATCCTTAAGAGCATTAGTAGTGTAGCTGTTAATTATATTAGACAGGCTAATGCAGCGACTAAGCGAGGATGCGGTCGAAGGGCGCCCACTTAATAGCCAAACAAAGCTAGTTAGCTGAGCAGCAAACATCAGCGGAGGAGGTGGAGCAGCGCGCGTACTAGGCATGAATAGGCTGTAGCTTAGATCAACGTAGCCTAAATTGTACACTAAGCTAGGCTGAGCATTGTAACAGAGCTGCTAAGAAGGCGAGCGCAGCTGCTAATCAAGCTGCTAATATCCAGACTGCTGCTGATAATCAGGTTGCTGCTGCTAATTTGGATACTGTCCACTCTAGTATAGCAACAGATCTTAAAGCGCTAATCGCTAAGAAGAAGGTAAGAGCAGAGATTATAGGAGTTGAGATCCTTAATTGCGCAACGATCCCTAAAGAGGTGAAGAGGGAGCAGCAGGAGACGAAGCAGGCGGAGCTCTTAATTGGGTTGATGACTTAGATAGTGTCTTAGCCGCCTTCGCTTTAGCTACAGCCTTGGCTTTAGCAGTGTTGTTAGCACGCTAATTAGACTCAGCATCTCTAATCGCTTAAGCTAAGAAAGCGCGATTGCGCGCAAATCCCTTAGGCTATTAAAGGTTAGCATAGTTAATTAGTTACAGAAAGGCTAAACTTACATTACTTGCCTCCTACTAATCAAGATATCCTCAAGCAAGCTAGCGAGCGGGACTAAGAGCATTAGGACGCCTAAACAAGTTAGCAGTGATCAAGAGGTTAGCAGTAATCAAAACTTGCATTAGAAAGCACGAGTGAGTGCCACACTTAATGCAGCGCTAGCTGTTAGAGTGACCTAGCTGAGCATGGCACATAACGTTCTTCTAGCTATTAAATATCTTCTGCACGCAACGCTAGCACGGATCTAGGCGGCGCGGCGGCGATCCTAGAAGCCTAGAAGCCCCTCCACTTATCACTAGTTCCTGCGACGTTGTAGGGTGGCGCGCGGATCGACGGCTAAGCGTAGAAGATTAAGCGGGCTTAGGCTCAGGCTTAGCATTAAGAGCAGTAGATTGCTTCTTGCCGTGAAGCCTGTCAAGGTGGGCTTGCTAAGCAGCTAAGAGCTGTTTCTTAGGAGGCTGAGCGACAGTTAGCAAGAGATCAGAACGAGATCAAAAGCGATTAGGGGTCTTACTATAATAATAGATAATATTAAGAGTAAAGAGCAGAAGGATAGGCATTAAGCTTATTAATATATGCCTCTCGGACCCTAGATTAGAGCGCGAGTTCACAAAACGACAGCGCACTCTCACTACAATTAGGTAGTCCGATCTTGCACACCTCTTAGTAAGGCAACAATAATCGCTAGCATTATGTCAAACGCCTTATAGGCTACTTACTAGAGAGCGCTTAGCACAAATCTCCGACAAGCCCGACAGAGAGTAATAATCTGATTGATCTTACCTTACCGCATGAGGAGTAAAGCAATAGATTGGCCTAGTTACTCTGCACGAACAGTCTCTTTCTCTTAGAGCAAACAGACTAGGGGGTGTGTTAGAGAATTGAGGTTTAAGCCGAGGCTGATCACGGGATTAGGGCCGGAAGCTCGGGGATTAAGGCCCTAACGTAGGGTATATAACCTAGATTTTTAACTAATCTTTCCTAAGTAGTTATCTGATCAATACACTTATTTCAATTAAAGTTCCAACGTCTCTCAGCAACAACACCTTATCTATAGGTAGTCTAATTAAGGCGTGTATTCGTGCTAGGTAGGCTTAAAAAGAGAGTTGTTGTAAAAGCAGTGCATTGCTCTTTAAACTCTGTAGCTCTTCTTAGCTCTCCCTGCTGTTAGTACTACAGCTTAGGAACAAGCCTAGTAGTTCTTTGCTTTGTATAGCTTAGTGCTTTAAAGATATCCTTGCCTTTAGCCTTCTGCAGAAAGCTGTCCTAGTGACTTGCTTTTGCTAGTTTTACTGCTTGTAGGTATTGATCTCTTCTAGCTTTTGCTTTTCTTGCGTTTGTAGGCGTAGGGAACTCCTGCTGCACTCTTATTGCTCTGCTTGCCTGCTTTCTTTGCTCTGCTAGATCTTTGCTCCACTAGGGCTTAGATCTTTTACATCGTCGTGCCTTAGGTATTGCTTTCTTTGTAGCCTCTTGTATGCTTTGCGTAAGAAGATCTGCAGCGTTGTCTAGGTCCTGTTGTAGTTGTTTTAAGAGAGATAGACTGCTAAGCTCTAGCTTGTCTACTTGCGCATTTACAGTTTCTAGCATCTGCACAAGATTTTTGCTTTCTACTTGCTCTTTTAGAGCTAGTGCAAATGTTTCCTAGTCTGCCTTGTCTAGAGCGTAGAGCCTATTCTATAGAGGATTCACAAACCGTTCTGTGTGCTTTATGTAGCAGGAGAAGCTAATAGTAATGTAATCTAAGCCTGTATCCTCTGCTCTATACCACGTATCCTAGGTATTCTCCTTAAAGCCTGCGGCAAAG
>MU006241.1:43543-83332 GCA_010093685.1 Ophiobolus disseminans | reverse complement strand
AAGGCTAGAAAGCCTATAAGGAGGATATAGACTACTACAAGACCCTTACTAAGAGATATAAGCTTAATCTCCACTAATATAATACTTAACAGAAGAGTATTCAGCATGTCACCTAGCTAATCCAATAGCTTCTACCTCTATTAACTTATAAGACTAAGCTTAAAGAACACCTAATAGAAGAGCTATTTAAAGAAGCAGAACGCGACTATTTAGCAAGGCATCAAAAGATAGAATTATAGAGAGAAGTATTCTATGCCTTAATTAGACTAACAGGTCACTAGGTCCTAGACTACATGTAGGTATACACCTATAAGTTTAATAAGGATTATTAATTTATTAAGTGCAAGGCGCGCCTTGTAGTTAGAGGAGACTAATAGAGACAGATCTCTTCCTAAGACACCTATGCAGCCACCCTAGCTAGCAGATTATTTCGTATACTTATAGCAATTGCAGCTAAGCACAACCTAGAACTTAAGCAATATAACATTACAAACGCATTTGTTTATGCTACTATAGATAGGGAAATCTACATAAGGATGCCTAAAAGATACTAGAAGACAGGTATTATCCTTAAGGTTTAGAAGGCCTTGTATAGATTGCGCCTCTTACCTATACTCTAGCAGAAGGAGTTTACAACAACTCTTAAAGACCTTAGCTTTACACGCGTCCCTTACAAGCCTTACTGCATAATTAAGGATAGCATTATTATCTTCTTTTATATAGATAATATCATCCTAGTCTATGCTAACTACAAGACTAAGAAAGCACAATAAGCTATCTAACTCCTATAGAATAAGTATACTATAACTAGAGGAGAAGATCTCTAGTGGTTCCTAGAAGTAGAGGTGATTAGAGATAGAATAGAAGGACTTATCTATCTCTCATAAGCTGCTTATGTAGACAAAATCTATAGGCTAGTAGATAAGCATAAGCTACGCTATAATACACCTATAAGTTCTATTAAACTTAAGCCCTTAAACTTACTGTCAACACCTGCTAAGATCAACAGATACTAACGCAAAATTAGGTCACTACTCTTTGCTGCAGTTACCACTAGACTAGACATTGCTTTTGCTACCTTACGCTTAGCACGCTTTCTCTTAAACCCCTCCTAAGAGCATTATAATGCCGCAGACTGCGTCCTTCTATACCTATTAGATACAAGGTAGCTAGCACGTTAGCTTAGAGGAGGAGACACCCTTTAAGTAGCTAGTAATGCATTATTTGCAGACAACACACAAGACAGGAAAAGCTCTTAAGGCTATGCAATTAAGCTCTTTAATAGCCTTATTGCCTAGAGAGCTAGCAAGCAAGACACTGTTACCACATCCACCACTAAGGCAGAACTCCTAGCTCTATTCTAAGTAGCTAAGGAAGCTCTCTTCACATCACGCCTACTTAAAGAGCTCTAAATCTAGCTTCTATCTAATACAATTACAATTTATTGCGATAACATGTAGACTATTAGACTAGTTACAAAAGAGATATTAAAGCTTTAAACAAAGCTTAGGCATGTAGATATCTATAACTACTAGATAAGATAGGAGGTTGCAAGTGGAAAGATTACTATAGAATACATTTAATTATCGGAAATAATAGCAGATAGCTTTACTAAGGTGTTGCTAGGCAACAAGTGGCTAAACTTCCTTTATTAAGTAGGATTAGTTAAGGTATCACTACACAAGGTGACTAAGAAGGCACTATTAGAATAACTTTAAGCAAAACTTAAGGACCTTAATATTACCTAAAGTTACTAGCTTGCAAAATACATCCAAGCTAAGAGGGTGTATTAGATATTAGGGGTGCTGTAAGGCTACTAACACTAAAAGAAACAGGAGGGGCCGGCACAAGCGCCTTGGCACACTAGTACTAGATCTAATACCTAGTTAAACTCCGCACTTAACTAGAGAACACTAGAACACAACATTATTATTATTAATTCATCTTATCTATTATTAGGCTTTAATACCTTATTAAATCTAATAAATCTACAATAACGCGTATAAGCGCTAATCTAGTACAAGATATTAGGACACCTAGGACTAAGCGCGCTTAAGCATCTTGTACAACAGTCTAAGAGAGTAAAGATTACTAGAGTACTTATAGTCGACTACAACGCCTGTAGAAGAGCAAAAGCTAAATAGCTAATCCGCCGCACGCTACGCAGGATCGATCAGGCTCTAGAGGAACGCGTCTTACTCGACTTTCACAATTATAAAGCTAATAGCTTAATAAAAGAGAAAAGCTAAATACTAATTATAGATTAAGTGACTAGGTTTATATAGGACTACTATTTTAAGGATAATTAAGCGGCGCAATTAATTATTAAGGCGCTTAAGTCTTTTGTAATCCTTATAAAGACTTAGTTTAATATTACTATTAAGATTATCGAAACTAACAACGAGATCGTTACAGTTAAGCTAGAAGTGGCTCGTTAGGCAGAATCCTAAGGCATCCGTTTTAAGCCTTCCGCCCTAGACACCTAATTACAGAATAGTAGAGCAGAACGCTTAGAGAGTGTAATTAAGGAGAAAGTACGAGCAATGCGACTTAACGCTAACCTGCTATAACTACTATAGCCTAAGATCTCTTAATTAGCTGTATATCTCTATAATCGAACACTGCGATATGCGAATTGATAGAGATCACCGTACGAAGAGTTTTTTACTTACAACGCCTACTAAAATGGGATTGTTATCTTACTACGCAAGCTACACTAAGGTTACCTATAAGTATATAGGTGTAAGGCATTTGCAATAATAGATAATACAAAACAAGGCAAGAGTAAGCTACAGCGACTTAATTCTAAGGCATAGATTAGATACCTAGTTAGATATTAATCTACGAACATCTTTCGTGTATAGGTTCCTACTATGTCTAAGGTGATTACTACACATAACGTCGTATTTAATAAGGAATTAATCTTTACTAGAGACGAGAAGGATATTATAGATAACCTAATGCACAGCACTCTTAAAGAGATTGAGGCGTAGATTAGAACCGTAGAGCTTCCCCTAGGGATTAACAACGAGTAAGAG
Organism: Ophiobolus disseminans; assembly: GCA_010093685.1. Lineage (NCBI taxonomy): Eukaryota > Fungi > Ascomycota > Dothideomycetes > Pleosporales > Phaeosphaeriaceae > Ophiobolus > Ophiobolus disseminans. The sequence continues at coordinate 80,294 of MU006241.1, read as the reverse complement.
GAAACACAGTTATTCCTTAAAGATAAGTCTTTTAACAAAGGACAAGTACAGGAATTAACACCTAATTAATATAATAATAGCGGAAGAAAGGTTTAAGCAGCTTACCCCTTACTACCGCTAACCCCTCTACTAGTAGCCCTCTTAATAAACCTTATGACAGCGCAGGAATTAAGGCAGGTAGATAATCCTCTTAAATTTAAGAGTTAGAACGTCGCCCTTGCGCAGCTACTAAACTATAGGATTAATTACCTCTTAAGTGCGAGCCGCAGCAAGAGACCTAATCTACGTAGTGCTAATATAGGATCACAATCCGTTGGTAAGAGCCTCTAGTATAATTAGATAGACCTATAGGCTGCAGCGTTTATAGTAGGTGCGAGAGCAGGAAAAGTTTAACAACTAAACGACAAGAAACTTAATAGTGCGGCGGTTAATTAATTGCTTAAGGGCTAAGGCTATAGCTAAATGCCTTATTCGAGCGAGCTCCCGCTAGCACTAAGCCTAAATTAACTTAAGAAGAATTACTTATTCTACTAGTTGTTTAAGAAAGCTAAAGAGGATCACCTCTTAAGCTACAAGCAATTAAACTTATAGTTAGAAGTCCTAACGCAAGAAGCACGACTAATAGGCACTTAGATACTTAATTCTATATAGGTATACACCTACAAGATTAATAAGGATTATTGTTTTATTAAGTGCAAAGCGCGCTTAGTTGTTTAGGGCGATTAATAACGCAACGTCACTACTTAGGAGACCTACGCCGCTACGCTAGCAGGCTAATCCTTTTAAATTGCGCTTGCGATTGCCGCTCGCTTTAATCTTAAACTTAAGTAGTACGACGTAACTAACGCTTTTGCAAACGCTCTAATTAATTAACTTGTATATATAAGAATACCGCGTGGCTACGCGCAGCACGGAAAAATCCTAAAGCTTAACAAAGCCCTTTACGGCCTCTAGATCTCGCCACTGCTCTAGCAACGAGACTTCACTACATACCTTAGAAGCTGTAGCTTTACTACTGTTCTATACGAGCTATGTTGCATAATCTGTTAAGGGATCTTTGTGTTCTTCTACATTAACGATATAATTGTAATGTACAGTAAGAACTGTAGATTAGAAGCACAAGCAGCTATTAAAGATATAAAAAAGAAGTACAGCATAACAGGTAGAGACGATCTATATTAGTTCTTAAGCATAGAGGTGATTAGGGATTGACCCTAACAAAAGATATAGATCTCCTAATTAGTATACCTTAAGAAGATTAACTAATTAGTAAGCAATTACTCTATTAAGTGTGATACACTAATAATCAAAGCCGAATTGCTGCTCTAAGAGGGCTTTGCTACTCCTAGAGAGATTAACCTCTTCTAATAAAAGATTAGATTACTACTCTTTGCAGCAGTTAACACAAGACCTAATACAGCCTTCGCAGTATTACGTCTAGCACGATTCCTTACAAATCCTAGGCCTAATTACTAGTTAGCTGCTAATCGCGTAATCCTATACCTAAACTATACACGAACGCTCGCACTGCAACTAGGTAGAGAAGATTACTTAGTTGTTGCTAGCAATGCCTTATTTGCTAACAATACTCTAGATCGCAAGAGCTTCTAAGGATACGTAATTAAACTATTTAGAGGGCTAATTGCATAGAGAGTAAATAAATAAAATACGATTACAACGTCAACTACAGAAGCTAAACTGCTTACGCTCTTATAAGTAGCGAGAGAGGCTATATTTATCTAGATGCTGCTTACTAAGCTATAAATTTAGTTAGCTAACTAAATAATTACTATACAATGCAATAACACGCAAACAATTTAATTGATCTTAGAAGAGATCTTCTAGTTAACTACGAAGCTACGGCATGTTAATATCTATAACCACTAGCTTAGGCAAGAGGCTTAGAGTAAGTTAATCTAGGTAATCTACGTGGAGTCGAGCAAGATGCTCGCTAACAGACTTACAAAGCTATTGCCAGCAAATTAGTGGGCTAGGTTCCTACAACAGATAGGACTTATTAATATAGAAGAACAACGAAGGCTAGAAGCAGATATAGGATAGATAAACAATCGATTAGAAGCCCTAGACCTTTGAGCAAATAGCGCGCAGAAGATAGTAGCACTGTAGGTTCAGCTTAATCCTAACGTTTAAGCTGAGGGGGTGTGTTAGATGTGATCAGCCTTTCAGCAGGGCGCTTAGAGACGGCAGACCTAATCATGTGCTGGATTACTGCTAGCGCAGACTTAGGATAAGGAAGCTAAAGATAAGTAGAGGAGACCCCTTAAAAGAACACACAAGACACACAATAAAAACAGAACAATTAATTATAATTAATACTAATTAATGTTATTTGTCTTTACACGATCTGATTAACCCTCCGATCTGACAAGACTATTAAGCTCCTTAGACTTCTCTAGGTGGCAAAGATCTTAGGCTCCGCCCTGTTCAAACAGCTCCTTAAGGACGTTTTCATCCTCCGTCTACTTCCCTATAAAACCCTCCTAGTCAGACATAATGCTACGTCTTAGAGCGCGGATTATGTAGTTGTTCTAGGTACGTGCCCTGTTATATGCTTTGTATAGGTTGTACTAAATATAAAAGCAAACCTAATGCTAAAGGGCGCAGAGTGCCGTGCAGAAGTAGCTAGCGCACTAGTAGCCCTAACAGCAGACGTCTACATGCCATACTAGGATAAAAACCCCAAACTAGCTACCTAGGTCCTGAATCAGAGTCCTAGCCTACAAGAAATTGACTCGCGGCTTTAGGATGCTCAGAACCGTCTGAATCGTCAATTAGAACAGCTCCACATTGCACGTAGGGCAATCGACTAGGCAAAAGAAAATGCTAATGCATATCTCTGTTATGCAATTCAAGTCGACAAAGAGGGCAATGATAAAGTTTCTAAAACAGCATGTGCGGAGCAAGGCACCTACTATAACATGAACTAGGTCGAAGACTAGCTAGAGATTGATAGGCAAGGTGCAGAAGATGTATTTAAGGAAGTTAAGTGCGCCTTATCTTGTAGCACAGTGTTTGAAGATATTAATGCATACTATAAGCCTGTCGAAGAGCAGTACAATAGTTACATAGAATTTAATGACAACGTGTGTATAGTTTCTGCTATAACTATATAGGATCGTCGAATATACGCGTCAATATGCGGAGATAGCGAAAGCGCCTATTAATTTCGCAGCATTCATCTGTATTGTGCCTGTTTAAGTATATTATACAACGCCGCAGTTTGTGCGGGGTTAACATCTGCTAACGACCAAAGGCCGTGTACGTCTATTATGCTCTCTAGGCTATTGTCTAGCACTAAGCCTAAGTGAAGAGTTAGAGTTAGAACTTAAGGAAGCGTCAACAGAATTGTTGCGGTGAGCGGGTTAGGGGCTCAGGCGAGATGCGGTGCGCTAAGCAGAGTGTACGGATGTGAGTTAGGAAGTTCTGGTCTCTTAAGGCCGTAAGCTATTCTATTATAATTTCTTCTTGCTTCTGTTAGCAGTTATTCCAAATACTCTACAATGTCGTGCAGAGATAGCTAGCTGTTTCCTGTAGTTCGCGCCAAAGATTTTAGTAGATAACCACTAGTCTAGTTAATATTCCACAACCTTTGCACTGCTCTTTGCAATCAAATATTTTGCATTTCAAGCCTAACAGCTCTATTAAATAAGTCAGCAAAAAGCAACTTTGTGAGTCTTGTTAATAGAAGAAAACTTACAGAGAACCTTCCTTGTATTCGCACAAAGTATTGGCGCAAACGCACTTACTGCACGGAATCTGTCCATTACACTGCAATACCGTCAGTACTATAGCTAATCGCTGTCAGATGTTTTACATTACCTTTGCCTTCTTCCTATAGCATCGGTTACATGCTTTCGTTACGCGCTGTCGGAGCTTGTCTATTGCGAAGTATCCGCTTTTGAGTAGGCTGCTGTTGAATCTGTTGGGCTCGCGCAAGACTGTTATAAGCGCAGGTCCATAGCGATATTCACGACGGCTTGATCTGGATTGTTACTGTGCCTCAATCTTGCAGATTTGCCGCTAGATCAAAGCACTCTTCTCATGTTAGTCTAGCGCCTGTTAGCAGAACATTAACAGATTACGTTATTGCTACATAGGTACATGCTCGATCTTAAGTCTTATTATTAAACTGTAATTGGACAATTAGCTAAACAAGGTGGTAACATAGGCTTTTCCATGCAAGACGAGCCTTCACTAACCCCGTAGAAGATTTCCACTAAGCACGATGCCTATCTAGTAGTGTTTTCAAGACCTATATCTTACGGTTTTGATTACTGTATATGTAATACACGTCGTTTGGTCTCTTTGATTGTTTTCTTCGGTGGAGGAGCTGCGCGAGGGGGCAGAGCTTTAGTCGGCTATTTTTGTCTACCAAGGTGAACAAGGTACTAGTAGCGTTGTCTTGCGCAAGTATATTTTTGACTACTCTCTTGACTTCCTCTACGGTGGGTGCGCATTTGTGTTCTCGGGTAGGATTCATGCGCCTGCTTGTGGGTAAGTGCCAAAAAGTGATATCTATACGGGATGTGTACACTAGCTCCTCTGGTAATGTAGGATATGGGGGAATAGAGTACACGGAAGAGACTAAGGCGTCGGGGAGAGAGTATACAGAGAACGAGCGAGGCGTAGGATTCAAAGCCCTTAGTAAAAGCATAAGTTAACAGTTTGGCACTTCGGTCGCAGGCTCATCACGAGCCGGCGGAGTACACCTTAGTCTAAAGTCACCGAAGAACAGAGTCAAGATTAATACTAGCCGCCCAAAATCCGTCTATGCGTATCGCGCCTCTTGTTCAAGCACGCTCTAGATCGCAGGGAGGAAGAGACCTGTATGCGTTCTGATTTTCCGCGTGAGGCACTAGTGTTGGTTGTCATAAGAGGGGTGGGAGGAGGTGGCTGACGCTTGAAGATGACCTAGCGTTGTTGACGGGTACGCGCTTCTAGATCAAACTCTTCTAGGGACACAGAATAGTGCGAGCTTGGTTTCTCTTCATGCATATGAATGCGAATCTGGGAAAGATCGGAATCTTGCTGACAAAGTATTAATGTCACGGTTATGAGGAGAAGCAGGTCACGTGTGCCACGTGGCGGTGGTCTGGTGCTGCTTCCTTGTCTTATCAAGTACCTCTTACCTCAGCTGTATCATAGATACGTCATGTAAACAGACCGTGCTCTGGTCCCTTCTGGGATAGACACAGGCAGAACAGAAAGACAGAACAATACACTTTAATATATTGCATTCTCACACCGCAACACTTTCGCTTTTCTATAATATTCCCCAAACCCCCCCAAGCGCAGTACAGACAGTCATTACGGCTATGATCCAGGTATCTGTGCCGCCGGCGTGAGTTTCAAAGCTATTTTTGATATTGTCTGCCACACCAATGAAGTCTCCCTCGGAATCGACGCCAGTCCATGAATCTACGCCTAGGGAGGGAATGTCAAGCGCTGGAGGATCTAGTGCCCCAGATTCATTCATTCAGATATCGGGCCTGTATGGCCAGCGGTGTTCGGGAAGTTCATTGAGAAGTTGAGTGAAGTAACGGAACAAGCGCTGTCGTAGGTCTGCGAATAATATAGACGCAATTAAAACATCTGCCTGTCCCTGTTTCTCCGAGCGCAGCCTAGCTACCAGGTATAGTTCATCGCTCATGTCGTAATTCGCACTGCACATGAGATCAACGAGGCCGCAGAGTTTGATGCGAGGCTCGATTGACGATGTAGCATCTACGACAGCCGGGAGCAGAACGTTGCACGTTCCGACTCTAGCAAACAATGACTGACGCAGAACCCTTCCTGTAACCTTGTACTTGTTATGAGCTGATGGGCGAAGATACTGTGAACGGTCTGTAGGAACTGTATTCCAGCTACCTAGTCCAGATGCTATTTACAGTCAAGATGAAGAGAAAGAGAGAAGTTGGCCGCTATCTCTTGTTGTTTGTGTTCGCGCACGGTCCACGCGCTGCTGAGGCAAGGTGAGGGACAGAAGGGAAGGAAGCGACTAGGCTGGCAGCCTAGTCATGTGACTTCGGGCTCAGCCCGTGACATTACCCCCCTCCTTTCTTCTTGGCGCGTAGTTTGGTCCATTTCTTCCAAGCATCAGTCTTGAATACGTTACTCACAGGCTCCCAGGTTGGCTCAGTATAGTCCAGCCACTTCACGTGTGCCTCTTTGAATTCTTTCCTTCCTTGCTTTGTTGTCCTTTCGCCCAGAATTTGTTCAACAAGCCAGAGTTCTTCTCCATCTGCCAGTATGGGGCCCGGCTGTGTGTCTCCAATTTTCTGAGAAGGAAGAGGGTCGTTTGGTGCATGTCGTAGCAGGTCGACGTGAAAGACGGGGTGAATTTTTCCAGGAACATTGAGCTGGTAGGAGTGAGAGTTGATCTGCTTTACAACTTCGTACTTCCCGTGCAGCCAGTCAAGCTTCTTAGAAGGTCGTGTTGTTTTCACATTTCTGAGGTTCAAAAACACCCAGTCTCCCTTTTTATACTGGGGCGCTGCTGTTCTTGTTTTATTAGCCTGGTGTTGCTGTTTTTCTTGTGCCATCGCGATCGCGGCTTGGGCCCATTCAGTTGCGTCATGTAGTCTTTGAAGGAATCCTTCTGCTAGTGCTTCGCCATCTTTCTTTGGTCGGTCCTGAACAATTCGTTCCTCCACGAGTTGAATCGGCTCGTTGTGATATCCGTGCATGAAAAAGAAGGGACTTAGGCCAGTGGATGAGGCCTCACGGTTGTTGATTGCTCCCATAACAATGGGTAAGAGTGCTAGCCAGTTTTCTTGTGTATATGTGGCCCAGATTCGAACCATCTTCTCAATCTCTTGGTTCATTCGCTCCGTTGCGCCATCAGTTTGCGGGTGGTAGGCGGTTGATAGGCGTTGCTCAATGCCGAGGAGCTTACAAAAATGCTTCCAAAGGTCACAGACAAATTGAGGCCCTCTATCACTTGTAACTGCTGTCGGTATACCGTGAATAGGATAATGGCGCTCGAAAAGTCGTCGTGCCACTGCTTCTGCTGAGATGTCGTGCAGACCTTCCAGTTCAACTCCTTTTGTCAGCCGGTCAGTAACTACCATGCAATTTGTTGCGTTGTCGCGTCCGGATGGTGGCAGGTCGGTAATGAAGTCAATTGAAATTTCTCCCCATATGCGTTCTAGGATTGGCAGGGGTTTAAGGAGGCCCCTCTTTGTCTCTCTCCATATTGTGTTCCTTCCACAAATCTCACAATTACGAACGAAGCGTCGCACGTCACTTGCTGCACCTGACCAGAAGAACTGCCTTGACAGGGTAGAGTAGGTAAGATCTCGTCCAGGATGGCCAGTGATGTGCGAGTCATGAATGTTTTGAATAATTTGCGTGCGAAGTGGTTCGCAGTCAGGGATCCATATCCGGTCTCGAAATCGCAGCAGGCCTCTCTCATCCAAAGTGCATTCTGCTATACTCACTGACTTCTCCTTCTGCAGTTCAGTAGGGAGGTTCCGCTCTTTGTTTGACACTAGTGTAGTGAGCTGTTGATAAAGCTTATCCTCTTGGCGACTTCTATGCCACAGGTCTTGCATGTCCTGATCCTCGAACAAGCGTATCTCTTTTGCAAAGTCCATTCCCTCAGAAGATAAAGACTGGATTTGGACACTCCTCAAGTGCTTGTTCTGGAAGAGACGGATAAATCGAGACCGCACTCGTTCATCGTTGTAGTCGGCAGGAAGGTCTTGTTCGCGTCGTGACAGGGCGTCAGGTTTTCCCATAGTTTTCCCAGGCTTCCACTCCAGAGAGAAGTCGAATCGTGAGAGGAACTCTGACCAACGTACTTGTCTTTCAGACAGTTGTCGTTTGCGGTAGAAGTATTGGAGGTTCTTGTGGTCTGTCAGAACTGTAAACCTCTTCACCATATGTAGTTCAGGGGCCCAGGCTTCCAAACAGCGAACAATAGCGAGGAGCTCCTTGTCGTGTATTGGATAGTTAGCTTCTGTTGACGAGTGCTTCTTTGAATAATAAGCAACGGGTTGCCAGTTGCTGCTCTTGTCCTTCTGTAGTAAGAGGCCGCCGGTCGCGTATCCCGATGAGTCGGCCTCTACCAGGGTCTCTTTTTCTGGGTCAAAGTGGGCCAGTATCGGTGCGGTGATGAGGAGTTCTTTGATTTCTTCGAATGCTTGATTGCAGGCTTCGTCCCAATAGAAAGCCATCTCTTTCTTTGTTAGGTTGATCAGCGGCTGGGCGAGGTCTGAGAACTCTGGAATAAAGACTCTGTAGAAATTGGCAAAACCAATAAATGCCCGGACGGCCTTCACTGTTGTTGGCGTGGCCCACTCTCGGATTGCGATGATCTTGTCAGGATCGACTCGAATGCCCACTTCTGCTTCTACAATGTAACCGAGGTATTTAACTTGTTTCGTTTCAAACTCGCACTTGTCGATATCGATCTGTAGTCCAGCGTTCATGAGGCGTTGAAGCACTTTTCCAACCTTCTCCCTGTGATCTTGAAGCGAACCTGAGGAGTAGATTAAGATGTCGTCGACGTACGCTGAAACGAAGTTGTCAAGGTAGTCTTGCAAGACACCATTTACGTAGCGTTGAAATGCGGCTGGTGCTCCTGTTAGTCCAAAAGGAGCAACCCTCCATTCGAATAGGCCGTATCTCGTCCGGAAAGCCGTCTTCCATTCCTCTCCTTGAGCGACACGGATCTTGTGAAACGCTGCGATAACGTCGAGTTTCGTAAACCATTTGGCTCTTGCCACATTCCGTAGTGTTTCAGTAAACAGGGGCAGTGGATAACGGTCCTTCCTGGTGATGTTGTTTAGGCCTCGATAATCGACGCAGAATCGGATGCCTCCTCCTGGTTTCTTAACCATTAACACTGGTGCAGCTGCAGGGGAGTTACTTGCTCGGATGAAATCCTTGTCTAGCAGTTCAGTAAGGGTTTTCCTGAGCACTAGTAGCTCTTCTCGGCCCATGCCGTAGAGCGGCCCCCATGGAATAGCCTTCTCGTTCCCATCCTGGTCCTTTTCAATCTCAATATGGAGATCAACGCCTTTGCGGTGTGGGGGAAGCTTCTCAGCTAGGAAATGGTCGAAGGCCTTCAACCATTGATGGTATTGAACTGGGAGCTTCGTCGTTGGGTCTGATCGTTGGCGCGGTTTCAGAGCCTTCTCGATGTCTGCAATAGAAATAGCGAACACTCCAGTGTCAAGCGCGATACCGTCTCCTTTGTTCTTCCTACGGCTTCTTCTCACCTCTGCCATGAATGCGGAAGCCATCACTTGAGTGGCCTTCATTGGTGGTAGCCTGTACGACGCCTTCTTGTGGTTCCATACTCGAATGTCTGATACGCCAATATCTAGGCAGCCTTGTTTGGCGGAAATCGTAACGTCGGCGTCCTCTAACCAGGGCTTTCCCAGAATTACGTCGTACGTTAGACCAGGTACGACGTAGAAGAAGACACGTTTCTGTTGGTGGCCGTCGATGTCTATCGAGGCGTAAGTGACTGTATCCAGGACAGTACCTGGCTCTGCGTTCTTCCCGGCTGCTTCTTCCAGTTGGCGTGGGGCTATCTTAATTGATGGCAGTCTCAGAGATCGAAAGAGTTGTTCGTTGATGGCGGAATAGCAAAGGCAGCCTGAGTCAACAAGTCCAGTGACAAAGTCGGTGCCATTGAGTCTAACGTCCACTACAAAGGGATCGCTATCCATCTTTTGCTCTCCATTCTCTTTCCATTCTCTCTGAGCCGCCGCGTGATCCTATTGTTCTGCTTCAAAGCTGTCTGAATTCTCATCTACAGCTGCCTCAGTCACCACACTCCTTGCCGTCATTACGCTAATGTGCTTTGGTCGTACAGCAGCTGCCAGCGGACATGTGGCTATACGGCAGTTGTTGCGGCCGCATCGGAGACAGCGTCGGTCCTGGCGTCGGGCATCGATCTCCTCCTGGTTGACCCATTTCGCCCGTTTTCCAAGGAGTTCCAGGTCCTCAGGACGCTTAGAGGGGTATCCGTTCGTATTGCCCTTGCCACGGAGGCCGAATGCGTTCACTTGAGTAGTTGTAGGCTCCCATTCCATCATGTCCTCGTGGTTGATATGTGCGGCGGCATCAACGTCGGGCGTCATCATCGGTGTTGGGACGCGGGTCTGTCCAGCAGGGTAGCTGTTGCCTGCACCTCTCTTCTTCGTCCACTGACCATAGAGTTCCATGTCGTTGCTCACGTCTACACACTTCTGAGCAAACCCATTGTAAGTGTTAGTCTCGCTCCCAGAGCAGCCTACGAGATTATCCCTCATCTTGCTGCTGAGTGCATTGCGTAGGTAGGATATCTTTGCATCGTCATCCCATCCTTCTGCATTAGCATTGGCAATCTCTTTCTCGAAGCGAGGGTAGAAGGATATGAAAGTTTCGTCCTCTCGTTGGCGTATAGAGTGTAGGTTCTGGATTGCTTTCTGCTTGCGGTTGCGCTCTCCATAGAGGATGTCAAGGCGCTCAAGGAGCCGGCGGGGATCTGGCGACTCTTGTCTAAGCTGCATCTCGTAGAACGTGGTGACGTTCGTCTTTGCCGCTCCTTCAAGACGCATGAAGATGTAGCGTAGCTGGGCCCTAAGGCTTCCGATGGCTAGGGCATCTTCTTCGATCTTGCCTTCCATCTCTAGCTTCCATCCTCGCCATTGTGATTTGTTGCCGCTAAACGTGGGAGGGTGAGGTAAGCTCGGGCGTGGCTTTGAGGTGGTGTGGAGAGGCGGGTCGGCAGTTGGCTTCGGCGTTGGTGCCGGCGTTGGCGTTCCTGTGGCGTCTGCCCTGCGACCAGGTAGTTGGGAAGACGTCTCCAGCATCCTCATCCTCTCACTTGTCTCCTTCTCTCTGTTGCTTATTTCTTCGATCTTCTGCAGCAGCTGCTTTAGCAGCTGGCTCGCTTCGTTCGCCGGCATGTGGGTGCTCTCGGCAGGGTCTGGCATAGTGGTGTCTGACATAACGTCGCTTCGTTGTTCCATGGTATCTTCGGTTGCTTCGTGATCTTGACTGTATGTGAACGGTCTGTAGGAACTGTATTCCAGCTACCTAGTCCAGATGCTATTTACAGTCAAGATGAAGAGAAAGAGAGAAGTTGGCCGCTATCTCTTGTTGTTTGTGTTCGCGCACGGTCCACGCGCTGCTGAGGCAAGGTGAGGGACAGAAGGGAAGGAAGCGACTAGGCTGGCAGCCTAGTCATGTGACTTCGGGCTCAGCCCGTGACAGATACTCCGTGCAAATGTCCTTCGGTTTCTGGAATCCGTAAAAATCTGTTAGGTGCTCCGTGCTCGTCATTTCAAGCGTTAACGAAGCACTGTGGATCATGACTCGGAAAGCAGCTTCCCGGGTCTCCATGTGCGGTTCGGCAACTGCATGAAACAAGTTGTGGGGTATTCCGCGTGTGATTCGTGTGTCAAGGTCCACAGCGATTCCATGGGGCGAGGATGTGGCATGTTCGTATATTTTGCCTTACACGTTCCTTGGTAGAGTAAAGAAGGATCGAACTGGCTGGCGCCATGTAACAGTTCCATCTCCACCACAGTCGAACCAGCGGTCTTCCAAGTCCTCCAAGTCCTACAACTTATTTTTCAATTCTTCGCTGATGCTTCCTTCACATGCGTACGGATTGAGACTATCAAGATGGATGGAGTATCTCGTATACCGTTTAAGATCCAAATTATTGCGTTTGGCAATTGCCGAGAAAGCTTTGTTCATGGTTGCAACGGCGTTCGGGCTCCATCCTTCTTCGGGGTCCGGGTAAATGTCGGGTTTCAACTGCGTCCTGCGTACACAAAATTGATTTCGCATTGTGTGGATGGATGCTGCCAGATGATTCGGAGTACCAGGAGGATGTCAAAGAAGTAAAAGTCGTGCACGCAGTCAAAGTGGCATGTGGCAGCAGAGAGGTCAACTTCTGCGTTACGGAGAAGACCATATTGCGTGCCGAGCGATCTAAGCCACGTTGAAACATATATTAACTGATGGTAAGAATCGTCATAATCGTGGTGGTATGGAGATTTGGCCATGACGTGCGAGACATCGCGACGCAAGGAAACGATTGTGGCCGTATAAGATACCGGCACTCTCGTGGTATAGTTGTCGACCGGATTGAAGAAGACCAAGACCGTTGTATATGCCGTGGTCAAATTCTTTCAACTCGTGTTCATCCATTTGTACTGCCATCTCCCACGTCTTCAAAGTTTCCTCGTACTCCTTGTATCTTGCGGCGAAGTCGTCTTTAAATTCATGCGAGAACAGAACGTCGCGAGTAGTGGGGTCGACACAGGACTCGCTTGTGATTTCGCAATCACAATCGAGCGTGCCATCTACATTGTCTGTGTCTGCGCCCTTATCCTGCGGAGGAAGTGGCTTTTGCGCGTGGTATGCGCGGGCGTTGTGTATGAGTAGTGGGTAGTTGCGCTCGACGAGTATGCCATGTATAATCTTGCGAATCCCAGCAGGGAGTATGAGGAATGAAGGACGGCCGTCGTCCTGCGGTATGGATCCTGCTTTCGGGACAGCCATGGTTATGGCGGTTGCTCGTGGGGTACAAGTATGGCGGTTCTTCGTACAGTGGTTGATGGAGGGAAGATCGTGAAGTAAGCCAAAGGTGGAGCAGAGTCCGTGCGGGCTAGGGTCTTTTTGTTGAGGTGAAGAAAGAGCGTGACGCAATCTCAGTCGCTCTCACTGAGGCTCGAGCGCACCGAGCTCGCCTGCGATAGCAAACTTGCTGCGCCCTATGTATGTTCACAAAAGCAAATAAAGGCTGTCGGTCTTATTCGAGTGTCGCATGATAAAGAATGCAAAGTGGTGCTCCTGCTGGGTCGAGTCCAGCCCGATCTAGTCTCACGTAGCTCTAGCGGTCGCACAAGCACTGGGTGGCACAAGCCTCGTCACTTCACCTTTTATGTACATCTCGAGGTGACAGTATAAAATGCTGTTGAAGATACATTATCGTAGCTGGTCCAGTCCAAATGGCGAAGTGACGCGACTCAGCTCAAGGTGTCGCGCTTCTTCTCGCACTAGTGTTGCCCAATCTTGACCTTTTAGTAATAGATGAGAGCTGCTCGTCCGCCTTTTTCGTGCACGCGCGTATTACATTCATTCATCATTCAAAATTCCTGTGGTTCAGGTGTTGTGTACCATTGGAGAACATTCGAGCTGATCAAACACCATCGACGTTCAAGGAAGCTGAAACAATCTTGCCTCGAAACATTTTGGCCGCGACCAGCAGAAGCGAGAAGGATTGCTGTACAACACAGTGTTGAACGAAACAATGAAGAGTCTGAGAAAGTGCTGCACATCGCGCCGGTCCACCAGTTCGACCTCGTTCGTGGCTGTATAACCAGAAGGTCGCACGTTGTTCGTAGTAAGAACAGTTGCAGGCCTCTTCTGCCTCAACGATGCAAATTTGAGCCTTTTTAGATGCGGTATCTTCGCTAAACCTTGAGCGATTGATCTCCACGAGCTGTCCGTCAGTATGACATAGTTCATGTCCACCTCGCGAAGTGTCTCTGCGTGGCGCTTGACGAAACTTCGTAGACGACCGCCGCTGATGAAAGTGCTAGCAACTGTCAAGCTGCTGATATTGGGGAAAAAGACTGGTGCAACATTTTTGACAAAGAGATCGTCACAACCATGACATAAGCGAATTCCTGGGTAAGATCTACAGCCGTAGAAGCCCAGGTCTGCGATATCAGAGAGAGCAGATATCAGGTTGGTGAACTCCGGAGTAGTCGACCTATAGTTCTGAATGTGTAAGCCCGATGGATCTTTCTCTCGTTTCTGCTTTGACATCTTGTTTTCGGAGCATGTCTCGTCGCCTAGTACAGGCTGTATTTGAAGTCCACTAATGAAGGATGCGTATGCCCGGGGGGTGCTTAGAAGAGAACCAAACCCAGATTTGGCAAGGGCTGTCGGATCAATCGTAAGGCAGGCTAGCTTTCGGGAGAGATTGACAACCTTCATTGCTTCCAGGACAACACTGTGACCACGATTTGTGCAAACTTCGATGCGCTCCAAGTTCCTGGCCTGGTCGAGATTTTGGAAGCATTCTGTAAGTAGGCGGAGTGCATCGTTCGATCTGCAAAACCCCTCAGTGGCCTCTAGTTGGGTATTCTCTCTTGATTCTGCGTTGGTACTGATTTCTTCGGATTCGCTGGACTCCTCTGCATTTGGATCGTAAAGGTTCAGTATATGGATTCGGTCGCGAAAAGCAGGTGTCTTGGTAATCTGGCAGAGCTGTGCAACTGACTTGTATTCCAAAGCGACTTCCAGCTCCTTCAACCTCTTGCTATATAGCATAGCCGCGTCAAAGGTTGTCTTGTAGTATAGATCCTGATGTTTGTTAGCGACTCGATGCCTACTGTCCATCCGTGGAGATCTTGGATCATCCTTATTACCTCGGAAAGTTGCTGAAGGCAAGACACAAGGAACGGTGGTAAAGCGAAGCATATATGGACCTACACGACACGTGATGCGCAGGGATTGCAAGTCGAGGTGCTGAGAGTGGATCGTGCGAGTTTCGCCGGGTATGCTCGTAGAATCCGATCCCAGGAAGCTACATATCCTACTTATGATCTCAGCCGGCAGTCCGACGAGATACATTGCGTGAAAGTTCGGGCGAGAAGGCCTTGAGATAGAATGCCGATGATTGGAAGCCACGTGTTATTCGCTGGGACGTGCAGATTTCATTGAGCAGAATTGTTGTTGCTGCACAAGCCTACAGCAACAGCATATCGTACCGGTAGTGCGCATGTGACGAGGTCACGGTAATGACCGGGATGAACACAATGATGACGACTGGAGTGTTCGCGAAGCCATGTGTCTTAGTGCTTGTTGCACCTGCCAAGGCGCTAGAAAACGCATTAAGCTCCAAGTTTGAAGCATGTTACCTAGGCAGGTATAGAATAATTCCATCCATCTTCCATCACACCACGGCCCGTAGGTATAGAGTGAAACCGCCTTATAAAGTACTGCCCTTGATATAGTTGACATACATACCCGGTACTCCGGACGGCTTTATTCCTACATTGGGTACCTCAGAGCCCACCCAATCCCGAAGATTCCCGACGCATCATTACTCAACACCCTCTGCATACTTCTTTACCAGCGTGTATACAAACATACCCTTCAGGCGTTTTAAAAGATCTGATGGCTCATAGAGACGGACCTCTTGATAGCTCGACACTACCATCACAAAGCGTACACTACTCGTTCTCGAGTAATGTGGGCGAGCTGGACCGGTATGAAAGCATTGCACAAGCTCACGCAGAGCACGTTGGACGTTTTCCTTGGTTCTTGCGCACGCTCCATACATGTAGCTGCATCGTCGGAAATCCGGAGGCAGAGGGACGGATAGGCTGACGGAGGTTTTCTGCAATAGACTGATTGCTGCGTTAATTCCCGCGAGGCGTGGAAGCCTAAGAAGATCCACAGCAATGTCTCGCCAGTCTCCGTCGGTAAGGGCGACAGAACGGAATGAGACTTTCTCGAGGGTATATATAATGAATTGTTGCAACAGCTCGCCCCTGACGTCCAAATCTTGGATACCCAAGACTGTTAGTTGGTCGTAGACAGTGGTACTAAAATTACTGGAGAAGGTATCATGATACTGGTGGCAGCGAGGTTGTTCTAAGTCGTAGCATCCGTGGAGTTCGATCTCTTCGACGCTGTTGAGATACCGGGAACTTTAACAGGTATAGAGGGACTTGGTCCGTGGTGACCAGTGCCTTCCCAAAAGGTCTTACCAACTTCGAGCGCCTTGATATACTTAGCGTAGGTGATGGTGGTTCCAGATATCGGTTCACGGCTACAAGGGGTTGATGTCTGGAGATGAAGCGGAAGTTCAACTAGCTTACGTGGGAAGCTCGCTAGGTATAGTGCTGTAAGGACAACGTCATGATACGCCCAAGTTGTTATCACTACCTTCTCAAGCTGCTTCGCATGATGGAGGTTTTCGAAGCATTGCGCTAGTATATGCACATTCTGGGTTGATCCGGAGTAAGAATCCGGTTGTTGTCGAGCGCATATTGCGTCCTCAGTACCTTCGTATTCGCCGTAGAACCAAGACTGAGGAGGACGAAGCCCGATTGAACCTGGTTCGTAGACGTACAGTACACTTTTGAGATGCGGTCGCGGAAAGCAGGGATCTTAGTAATGTGCAGGAACGCAAAGAGAGAGCGCTCGTGCAACGCTACCTCGTACTCCCCGAGGAGACAACCGTAACGAATGGAGGCATCTAGAACGAGTTGATACTACGTAAGTGAACGTTCCACTTTAACGGGTGGTATAGCTCTCTTACCAAATGTGGTCTTGCGATATAAGTCCTTTTTGGCAATAGCGAAGGAGCCCATAATACCTTTGTATAGGGTTACTTACTTTGCAGGTCAAGCGTAGGGACTGGAAGTTCTTGTTGTTGTAGTATGGCTCATCAGTATCTTCATCGTAATAGAGCCCGAGGTTTCTACAAATCCCGCTCAGCAGCTCTGATGGAAAAGCTGTCAAAGACATTCCGACGGAAGAAGGAAGATGGAAATCTTTAGCCCAAGGGAACAGTCTTAGTTGTGTGTTGACGAGTTTGAGCTTTCCAGCAACGGTCGACAGTACCGCGGAGGACTTCACTGTTCCTAACAAGTATCAGTGTATGGGAGAAGTGCCAGTGCGGGTCTTGCGTACCTGTCGCGCGGAGGTTGAAAGACAGTTTATCAGGCTGGAGAGAGTAGGTTAAGTGCTAATTAAGCAGGTTGAAGGAAGGAGTGAGTCTAAAGGCGAATATTTAGCGAAGGTCATGGTGAATGGAGCGGTGGCAAACGCACTAGGGCATAGATGATTAATGGTGTCACGTCATCGGTATTCACTGCGCCGGCGGGCCACCGTTTTGCCGTTCAGTAATGAATCGTTTGCTAGGTGCTCACCGATCGGCCCGACAAGACAGACTTCGTGGTAGAGAGGTAGAAGTGTTTGAGATAACTTACATTCATATACGTGATTGTGGAAGTATTCCAGGAAGATATGTAAGAACCGATGAACGTTGTCAGAACCTTCAGCCTCAGCACCTAGCCCTAACCAATCCTCGCATTCCTTCACGTTGGCAGAGAGACGACGCTCCAGACTAAATTCGCGCTTTTGACGTAAGCGTGATCCAAGGTGTGGTTGTGGAGCTCACGCCAAATTCGACGATGGTACTCGCATGGCGCTTGACGAAAGATCGGATGCCTCCACCACTTATGAACATGAAGTATTGGAACAAGGTCCCTGTAGTAGTATGACTACCATAAAGAACCGAGTGGGAGGGGGGACGAGGTAGGGTGGCTGCAACGTATTGTATTGACTATCGTGTTGTTCCGTGTAAGAGGCCACACCAACTTCACGTAAGGACGTTACAGTCAGCCGTGCCTGCCTCACATCGGAGGTACCACGGCCCTTCCTTCCACCAACCTGGACTGAACCCACACATTCTCAACATGAAGGATATTTTCAGATGTGTGAGATGACTGCAAGCGACGCGCCCAGAGCCACGCGACAGGCCATCGATACCCACCTCGCATGTCAAGTGCAGAGCTTGGAAGCCTTGATTTTCATGATGTGGAGGGGCTGTATCGTGGTCGTCAGCGTTGATGACACGGCCAAGGTGCCTAAATATTCTGCTCATTAACTCAGGCGGCAGCACTGCAAGTGCCATCTCTAATAAGAAGAAGTAGAAGAGGAAGGCAATGTGTAGGCTGGGCGAATACGTAGGCGAAAGAGATGAAACTCAAATTGTGACTACTGAGTGGACTGTTGCGGTTGGGAGTGCCGCCAGTATTTTCAGCGCTTGGACATGAAAGGCTGTTGGTGCTTAAACGTGAGCGAATAGAGGGTTTAAAAAATTACAGAAGGATCTGGAGTTCTGTATGTGAGGCTGTGACATCTGGAGAAGTTGAACCACTAGCGTGGAACTAAGAGTAGCGCTCCCGCAGACCCTGGTCCAAAATTTCGTGCATCTTCAGAACTTCGCCAGCAAAACGACACAACCGTACCGCACAACTCACAACCATGTCGTCAATGCGAAATGCCGTTCAGCGGCGCAACCACAAAGAACGCGCCCAGCCCGTCGAGCGCGAGAAATGGGGCCTCCTCGAGAAGCGCAAGGACTACAAGCTGCGCGCCGCCGACCACAAGCAGAAGAAGCAGAAGCTCAAGCTGCTGAGCGAGAAGGCACGCGACCGGAACCCGGATGAGTTTTCCTTCAAGATGATGTCGTCCAAAGTCGACAAGCAGGGCAAGAAGGTGACGGACAGAGGCAATCAGGTGCTCAGTCTGGATGTGGTGAAGCTGCTCAAGACACAGGATGCTGGCTACATTCGCACCATGCTGCAGATGGCTAGGAAGGAGCGGAAAGAGCTGGAACAGAAGCTGGTGCTGGAGGAGGGGGAGATCAGAGCTGTTAGGGATGGAGAACGTACGAAGCAGGGCAAGCACCGGGTTTACGTCGACGATGAGGAGGAGCAGCAAGCTTTTGACCCAGAGGCCTGGTTTGGACAAGGGGAGGATTTGCCTGATCGGACTGGGGACTCTGAGGACTTCGATGATGAGCTACATGATGACGATGAGGATGATGAAGACCAAGTCAACACACGACCAAAACCGTCATCGAAGAAGCAACTCGAGGCACAAGAGCTTGCTAAGCGGCAGAAACGCGCCTTCAAAAAAGGCAGGGGCCAAGCACAGGGACGTACAGCGTATCGACTGGAGGCTGTCAAGCGGCGAGAACGGGAGCTGGCGGCTGCAGAGGACGAATTGGAGCACCAACGGGCCAAGATGAACAACACAGTCGGCGGCGTTAACAAACACGGTGTCAAGTTCAAGGTGCGCGAGCGCAAGCGTTGAAGCGCAAGAATGTTGCGAATGCCCCGGCAGACACTAGGGGCTTGAAGCTACCGAACATATACTATCAACTACAATCTCGACGGCATCCTCATCGCGCCATCCAACCGTATAACCGTCCCATTGAGCATCTCGTTACCCACACACTCAACCACGATGCGCGCAAACTCTTCGGGCAAGCCTGCCCTCTTGGGAAATTCCATGCTCTTTTCCAGACTCTGCTTCACCTTGTTGCTCATCATCTTCGTCATCGCACTGTCGAACATGCTCGGCGCGATCGTTACGGCGCGAATACCGTATTTCGACAGATCCCTTGCAAGCGGGAGCGTCAGACTGGCCACCGCACCCTTGCTTGCCGCATACGACACCTGGCCCATCTGTCCGTCGAAAGCCGCCGAGGACGCAATCATGATGATTATACCCCTCTCGCCATCTGCACCCTCCGGTGTTGCAGTCGTCATGTGTGGTAGTGCCTGCCTGATCAAGTCCAGCGTTCCCCTCAAGTTGATGTTCAGGACGAAATCGATGCTCTCAATGCTCAGCGGCTCGTTCTTCTTGTCGATTATCAGGCCCGGCATGCCCACACCAGCACCAGCAATCACACCCCCAATTTCCTTGCTTGTTTCCTTGATCCATGCGACTGTGCCTGCGATGGCTTCGGCGATTGCTTCGGTGGACGTTACATCTGTTTCGAAGAACTTGGAGCGCGACCCGAGCGAGGAGACGGTTTTTGCGCCATTGTCGGCGTTGAGATCGAGGAGAGATACGTATGCGCCTTGAGCATGGAGGGCGCGGGCTGTTGCGAGGCCAAGGCCGGATACGCCGCCGCTGATGATGAAGGTGCGGTCTGCGATCTTCATGGTTGGGTTGCGGTTTGTTGCGCGTGGTGTCTGTGAGGAGGCTTTAGTGACAGCTGCTATGGGTTCGGGTGCAAGTATAGGTTATACGAGTGATCTGTCTAAGGTAAAGTTGAGAATACACACTGTAGAGTTTGAACGATCAGAAGTATGCGAAGTGATCGTGAAGTCAAAGTGCGAAAAGAGTGCAGCACAACCGCATGTGCGCCGTCCAAACTCCATGCCTCGGCCCACGCAACCCATCGGCGTTCCCCATCACAACCTCCGACATCCCACCCAAGGCCTACTCCACTGATCCCTGCACATATCAATCTCGCACCACCGAAGCTCCGCAGCACCAGCATCCCGCCATTGAAACACAGCACCGTCACTCATTACCAATTACGCCGCCGCCGAATCTCCTGATCAAGTTGTACACCGCGCTCTTGAACTCGAAAGCTTGAGCTCGTAACCTCGCCCGCTCGAAGCAATGGCCGACAAAGTCATCATCGGCTCGAATAAACTGCCCAGTAATCCCACGCCGCTGTCCGCGCCGCAGGAGCAACAAGTACGGGATCTGTACTATAAGAATGTGCGCGCCAAGTGTGCGGGCGAGATAGAAAGTACGTGCAAAGTGAGCTGCTGGCCATGGAATTGGGAGACGATGGGAGTGCGTAGGACGAAATAGCAGCAGATATGACAATGCTGGGTTATCAAAATCACGACGACGGAAGCTAATACTTTTGACTTGCAGCCTTCGCACAATGCGCCCTAGGCCGCACATTCACCATGATCTACGCCTGCCGGCAGCCCCGCTTAGCAATGAACAGCTGCATGCTGCAATACCAGAACCAGGACGAACTCGACAAGGCCCGCGCAGAGTGGTTCCAGCTCGCCGGCGAGCGCAAAAGATTGAGGGAAGACCACCAGAGGCAGTTGGAGGATGCACGGTCAAAGCACAAGGAGTGGTGGAATTTGGACGAGCACGGACAGTTGCAAGGCAAGAAAGTAGAGGCGGATAGGCAGTTTGGAGATCGGAGGGAGGAAAATAGACGGGATGAGAGGGGCGTGCAGAGGGGGGGGATATATAGGGGGACGTAGGGGATCGAGCAAGACGAAGCTATTTTCCCGCGGCGGGACGTCGAGGCACGGTGATGGGAGAGGAAGATTGAATTGGAGGCATTTTAAAGGGCGTTTGAGGCGGGTTATGTGCATAGCGGGCGCGTACGCTTTTACGAGTCTTTGGGGTGGGGGTTATTGTAACATATTGTAGAAAGAAGAAGCGCAGTATATGCGCACGATCAAGCATATTAAGCTCTGGTATACCGTTTTCCCAAGCAGACCAACGCCGAGAAATGCTTCCAACAAGCCTATAACGCCTTTTCGCCTCACACTTCTCCCTAGAGATGGCCGCGCGAGCATTTCAATTCCCCATAGCATCCTCAAACTCATCCTCATCCACATCCCCCAAATCCATACCCCCCATCTCCTGATCCCCACCATCCCCACCAACCGGCCCCCCAAACCCCACTCCCCCCGCTCCACCATCAACATCCATCGCCTCGTCCTCCTCCTCCTCGACAACCTCCACCTCCTCCTCCCACCTCTCCCTAACCCCCCACCCCGTCCCCGTAAAGCAATACCTCTCGGGCGGCAAGCGGACCCCAAACTCCCTCTCCACGCGCGGCAACGCAACACGATTCCTCTCCATGGCAATCTCCCCCATAAACTCCTTGGGCAACCACGCTTGAAACTGCCCCTGCGCCCTTGCCGCAACCGCCGTCCGTAACGCAGCTATACTCACGCCCTCGCCATCGCCCTCGGCGTCCGCGTTTCGGCGCTTCTTGCCGACCCCGGTGTGCGACGGTGCAGGCGGCTCGTAGGACTGCGCGTCGCTGAGAATGGACGATGTGTAGCGGTACGCAAAGTCGAGGAGTTGCAGCGGGACGCGCTCCGAGTAGACGTGCACGCCCATTTGCGCGAGTAGGAGGTGGATGAGGCGTGCGTCGCGGGGCTTTTTGCCGGTCGTATCGGCAGTGAGGGATGTAGGTGCTGCGAAGGAGGGTTGGGATTGGGTGTTTGGTTGTGTGGAGGATTGGGTTTGGGTCGGGGGACTAGCGTTGGTGTTTCCGGCGGTGGTGGCGGGCGGGGTGGATATGCCGTTTGCGAGCGGCTCGGCGGCGGGTGAGGCCATGGTTTTGTTGTGGTTGAGGTGGTGTTGGGGTGAGGTGTGTGGGCTTTGAGGTTTGTGAGCTTTGGTTGCGACGCGCCGAGGTCCGATCTTGGCGTTTGCGGCTCTGCGTAGCGTAGGGCTGAAAGCACGCAAGTGGAAGTGTGGGGTAAGAACATCACGGATGAACGGACGTGAGAGAGGAACGTAACGAGAAAGGTGATAATGTTTCACTGTATCCAGAATCTCCAAGACTTGAATCACAATATGCAAAATTAGACCTTGGGAGTCTCTCCCCACAGATCATCCTCATCTCCAGTAGCCTCACTAGCAATACTCTCGTGCAAGCTGGGCGTCTTGTCCTTCTTGCCCAACTTCTTAATCGAGCTCCAGCTAAGAGCGCTGGTCTTGTCTTTGGGAGTACCAATGCTGGGACTGTTACCCACACTGTCTGTGCTGCGACCCAGCCCCAGGAAACCACCGTCCTCGTCCGCTTCATCTGGCGTTCCTGGCGGGTCAGACGACTTGCTCTTCGAAAAGAGGACAGACTTCTTGCCAAATGTCAGGAACTGGTTCGTACTGCCTTTGCGTGTGAGTTTCTGCATGAAAGACTCTTTTCCTACCGAGCCCGCATGCTCGGACGGTGTGTGAGAGACGCTCCGCTCCAGCGACTCCCGTGGTGAGGCTTCTGAGACATCTGCGGTGGAGATGAACGACGGTGTATCGCGCGACATGCGGTGGTCCTGTGGTGAAGTGGCATCTCGTGTGTCGCTGTGAATTGACGCATCGGACGGCATTTGCTTGTCTTTCCCCTTCCGAGCCACCTTCCCGGCCTTGTCAGCCTTTGCCTTCTTCTCTCTCTCCTCCTTCTTTTCCAATTTCTCCGCTTTCTTGGCCTCCTTTTCAGCGGCCTTCTCCGCGGCCTTCTTGGCCTTGTCAGCCTTGTCCTCCTCGGTCTTCTTTCCTAGGAGCGGGATGGTAAAGGCTGCAGCCGCAGGGTTTAGCCTGGGCGGTGTTGGTGGAACCGGTGGTAATTGACTGGACTGGCTCGGGATCGGCTTGTGAGAAGCAGAAGATTGAGGTCTGGTGCCAATTGGAGCTTGTGTGGGCGATCGGGTGGTTGAAGGAAAGTCTAAAAGGTCATCGTGCAGGAACTCCTCGTTGATCAGGTTTGACGTTGATCCGTACTGAACTGAAGGTCGACGGGATGGCATCCGTGACCCCCATGCGGGAGAGTTGGTGGTATTGACACTCCAGTCCACGCCAAGTGGACTGCTTCGCGCGCCAAATGCATCTACATTCCACCCAAAGCGCGTCTGACTCTCGGTCGACGGTCTTGGAAGAGCCACCATGCCTTCTCCAGATTTCGTAGATCCTTGACGCGGTGACGGTGGCTTCTCACGCCCTAGCATAGATGTCAGCCATGGGTCACCATTTGTACCAAACATGTTGAAGGGACGTTTGCGCGTCGTAACATGGTTGGGACTACCGGATGGTTCCACAGGCTGAGTCTTGGTCCGAATGAACGAATTGTACCACGCGCCTTCAGAGTGACTGCCGCGACGGCGTGAACCTCCATATCCGTCTGGTCCGTGGTCTTGCCTTGGTAATGACTGACTTTGGGCTGGTTTCAGAGAGCCTAATGCTGGCCCCTCGTCAGAGAAGGTCTTACCACGTTGCCTGTTCAGCCCAAACAATCCACCAAAGCGGCTGGCCTGGGGATTGATCTGGAACGAGCTGGATGTTGATCTGATCGAATGCTTGTCGCTATCCATGTTGTCGTTGTTGGCTACGGGAAACTGTTGCAGCTCACCCGCGCTTTCGCGTGGACTGGCAAAAGCGCTGGGAGAGCGGCTTTGCGGAGAAGCTGGTGAGCTGGGAGCTTGACGTCGATCCAGAGTGCCCGGTGCGCCGAGACCTGGAAGCACATTGCGCATATTTGGCGACGGGTCCAACGATGATGCCTGTGGTGGGCCAGGGTCGTCATAGTCTTCAGTGTCCGTCAGGCCCAGGTCATCGCCGAAAAGACCAGCGGGTAGCAGTGCACCAGCTGTAGGACTCATAGGTGCGCCACCGGTCAGACTTTCGAGATCGGCCTGGGTGAAGGACAGAGACGAGCCGTGGCCACGTGGCGGCAGTGCCATGCCATTGACTGGGTTGAAGTAGGGGGTTACAGTAGCAAAGGACGGCGAAGACGTGGTCGAGATACTGTTGAACGGGGCTGAAGAAGTATGCACAAAGCCGCCAGTTGCTTGGGCCAGAAGGCCTTCCCTCATGCTAAGGGGTCGGGCTCGGTAGCTGTTCCTTCGCACAGGCCCCATCTCCGGAACAGGAGGACCAGAAAACAGTTGAGGTTGACTCATGCGACGATTTTGGAGGAACGTCAGTCGCGCTTGGGCTTCCTGGCTTGCTCGTTCCGCTTCGGTGTAGAGTGTCCATGCTTGAGCATACTGCTGCTGAAGGAGACCCAGAGTCATCTTCCATCTATTGTCCTCTTCTTTTTCGGCATAATCGACGCCATCTAAGGCCTCGCCGCCTTCTTGACCTTCCTCGAGTGCATGTCTTTCCTCCTCAAGCGCCTTGATTTGAATGCCCTTCTCCCGAATGGCGTCCTCAAGGGACTTGTTAGATTGAAGCTCCTGGGCGTGCTTCTCCTTGACATCCTGGAGACGCTTCTCAGCATTCGCCTCGTATTCGACACGTTCTTTTTCTATGCGCTCAGCAGCCTCACGTAGCTCGACAGTTTCGCGGGTCCATTTTGCGATGTCGTCTTTGAGCTTCTTCCTTTCTGCCTCTTTCTGTTTCAGACACTTTTCTTGCTGCGCTCTCTTGGTTTGCGCAGATGCAGTCTGTCTTTCAAGCGTGGCCACTTCCTTCCTCAGTTCGCGGCTGGCATCTTCCTTCTCCTTCAAGGCAGCCTTTTTCTCGTCGCGCTTGTCCACCAGAATGGCCTTTTGCGTGACGAATTCCTGGTCCTCGTCCTGGATCTGTCTCTCCATGTCATCGAGCTCCTGCCTAAGGCTATTCAGCTTCTCCGTCAGCTGCCTAATGGAGTCGTTCGAGTCCAACGCCTCGACTGCCGAGCGTGCTTGGTCGATAGTCTGTGACGCCGGGGAGTTGCGCCGCCCCATGTCCGGCCTGCGCAACCTCGAGGTGCTGTTGCTGTGCTCTCGAGTCATGACGACGGGCGCAACGAACGGCGTAGTGACATCGGTAAGGCTCTTGTTGGGTCGAATGATGGGGGTGGGGGTGTAGCTGTCATCCTCGTTGGACGCTTGTATTTCCTTGGACGCGCTCGGGTTGTAGTATTGGTCTGAGTCGGCGGGCAGGGTGCGCAGTCGAATAGGTATGCTGGGCGCCTGGAAGTTGGACGAGTTGAGGGTGACAATGCGCACGACATAGTGGTGGTCGGGCTGTAAATTCTCAATAGTAATGGACGTCTCTTGGGGCGATATGTCGCCAACTGTAGCCTGTCAGCGCCGGTCGCGTGTCCTCGGTGGCCACCCACTGTCTATGCCGTTGATGCGGATGACGTATTTCAGGACAGATGCGCGCTGGTCTGCGGGTTTCCAGTGCAGCAGGACGCCATCCGCCTTGATTCCGGCAAGCGAAACGAGTGGTGCGATGGGGACGTCGAGGCCGAGGACCTGCACGAGCTTCTCGACGGGCTGCGTGAGGACCTGGTACGCGCGAAAGGCGACCCTGATACTGTGTCAGCAGTGCGCGGAGAAGTCAGACTGAGGCATGTACACACCAGAACAGGGCGAATACAATGCAAGCGGCCCGCATCCACCCAGACGAGGAGTACAGGACCGACTCCATGTTGTAGCCCGCGACGTCGGGCGGCCAGTAGAGCAACGAGAGGGGTTCCGAGGACATGGTGACCACACAGGCAGGCGCGACCTAGCAGTCGACGTCCGCAAGTGCAGGTGCAGTGTGGTTTGGGTGAAGGAGCGGGCACAGCGCCGTGTCAGGCGTCTGCAAGTACTGCGTAGGTAGCGCGGGCGTGCTGTGCGCCGATTCGTGCCGGGATCGACAAGCAATTTGTGCTGGCTTGGCCGCCCTCTACCCGCGCCTGCATGCTCCTCTCCGCATCCCCCACCCACCAGCGCTGGACGGGCTAGCGGGGCGTGTGGCTGTGGTTGTACCTTGCAGTGGCACATCTTTCACACATGGCGAGTATCGTGGAGTGAATGTCACTAGGGGTGCGACGCTTCGGAAGTCCGGCACCCAAGCGACTCGCAGATTCACATGCACATGCAGCTGTCACCCGCTGCACGTGTCGCTGAGATGCGGTTGAGCCAGTGACGGTCCCAACATTTCACGTTATCGGCATCCCTGGCGCAGACCCTCGTAGCATGTGAAACCGAGACTGAGGCTCTCCATATATCGCGAAGACTCTTCCACGCCTCGAAAGAGAAATCCCAATGCTAGGCCCCATCCGCGCAGGTCCGGCTCAGCTCCAGTCGACTCGGCTCAACGCATGACCTGTGACGTCCGTGTCGGCCGCCGGTCGTGGGCGTAGCTTCACGCGCAGCCAGAAGTGGTCGGCTCCCCGTCATTCTGTCCACGTTCGAACCCTTCATACGAACACCGACCCCTCCTGCCTCGGTAGAAAATAGAACACCACGCTCATTCACACTTGAAAGCCACCCCATATCTTGACACCATCTCGCCGCACTATCCCTACCACGTCATCTTACATCTAACAACCACGATCACTACCATTACGCATAGCCGAAGCTATACACCGGCCCACAGCATAGGTGCAGGGCGGCCATGAACTACGTACGCTCCATCACGGGCAGCGTGTCCAAGGGCTGGAACTCGATCAACCCCGCGACCCTCAGCGGCGCCATCGACGCCATCGTCGTCGAGCGCGAAGACGGCAGCCTGGTCTGCTCGCCCTTCCACGTGCGCTTCGGAAAATACCAAATACTACGACCCTCAGACAAGAAGGTGGAGTTCAGGGTCAATGGCGAGCTGCAGGACTATGCCATGAAGCTCGGCGAGGGCGGCGAGGCCTTCTTCGTGTTCGAGACATCCGCCGCCATTCCCGCAGAGCTGCAGACGTCGCCCATTGCCTCGCCCGCATCCTCGCCCGAACAGCGCCCCGTAGAGCTTCCGTCTGAAAGGGCATTCGACGAGCCCGAGCCCCTCGACCTCGATGGCAGCACCCTCACAAGCCGGCGAGGGCGCATGTCCATGTCGGTGCCTCCCTCGGACAGCATGCACGGGGACGCCGACTTCGGGCGGCCAAAGTCTGGCGACTGGTCGGGCGTGCACATACACAGGGCAAACACGGACGATGTCCTGTCGTCTGCGCGGGACGGATTTGCACAAACATTCGAGGATGAGAGGGAAAGCGGGGAGAGTGGGCCGCTGACCATCAGCAAGGAAGATGCCACAGCCTGGAACAGGATCACACGCTCAGCAAGCCCTCCACCCGTATCGCCCAGCGAAGCCCTTGCACGTGCAATCAAACTCTCAAAGAAGCTCTTCACATCAAATATCCCGAATAAGGTCACAGAGAGCGGAGATCTCGAGTTAGACATGACGGGCTACAAGAGTAGCGAAGAAGAAGCATTGCGAGCAGAAGTGGTCGCGAGGAAGATTCTGTCGGACGAGCTTGCTGGCGATTATGACATTGGTGCGCTTATTGGAGCCGACGAGAATGGCAACCTGTGGATCTACAGCAGCGAGGAGGCCAAGGCAGCCGCCATGCAGAAGACGTCCATGAGCGTGCTGGAGGAGGCCGCTCTGCATAATTCAGACGCCGTCTCGGACCCTGGCTACCAGAGCGACAGTGGCCGGAGCGACGACGGGACCGAGTATGCCGGCTACCGCAGAGACTCTGACAGCGCGCTCGGCATGTCTGCACCACAGTCTCCAGAAGCACACAAGGGCGAAACTCGGAACTACGCAAAGACCTTGCGCCTGACGAGCGACCAGCTGAAAGCACTGGACCTAAAGTCTGGCGCCAACACCATGAGCTTCACAGTAAATCGCTCCAAGTGCGAAGCTTACATGTTCTACTGGAAGCACGATGTGCCAATAGTCATCTCCGACATTGACGGCACCATCACAAAGTCGGACGCCCTCGGCCATGTACTCAACATGATTGGTAGAGACTGGACGCACCAAGGAGTCGCAAAACTGTACACCGATATTGTCAACAACGGCTACAACATCTTCTACCTGACAAGTAGATCCGTCGGCCAGGCCGACACTACCCGAGCCTATCTCAACGGCGTCGTGCAAGACAACTACCGCCTCCCCAAAGGCCCTGTAATCATGAGCCCAGACCGAACGATAGCAGCCCTACGCCGCGAAATCTACCTCCGCAAGCCCGAAGTCTTCAAAATGGCCTGCCTGCGCGACATCATGCAGCTCTTCGACAAGGCCTCGCACCAAACACCCTTTTACGCCGGCTTCGGCAACCGCTTCACAGACGCACTTTCCTACCGCTCCGTCAACATACCCTCGTACCGCATCTTCACCATCAACTCCAACGCCGAAGTCAGCCTCGACGTGCTCTCGCTCAACTCGTATAAAACTGGGTACGCCAGCATGCGCGAAATCGTAGACCACTTCTTCCCGCCCGTCGGCTTGTTAGTACCTGCCGGCGGAGAAAATTACACGGATTTCAACTATTGGCGCGATAAACCGCTTGATATCGAAGACTTTACGGATAGCGAGGACGACGACGACGAAACCGAGGCGGCTAGTATTCGCAGCGAGGACGAGGGGTCGGAAGTCGGCGAGGACCTTGAGGCTAGCTATATGACTCAAGACTCGCTGGATGAAGCGCAAATGGAGGGCTCGGTCTTGGAGAGTATTGAGGGCGATGAGTATGTCGAGGGCGAGGTGTACGAGCAGGACGATGAGTCGGATGAAGAAGTTGACGTGGGGGAAGAGCTTGAACTGCGGGAGGAGGACGTTACGCCGACGTCGGACTTAGTTGGTCTTGAGGATGTTGTTCAAAGGACGGAAGGGCTGGGTGTGAGGGATGAAGTTGAGACGCCGAGGGGGAGCCCGAGACGGTAGCACGCTGTCCAGTGATTTCTGATGTATTTTTTTCTGCATAGCATGGCATGGCGTGGCATCGGTGTATTGGGCGCATAGAGATAGATTCCTTCGTTTTTCATGCTGGTTGCATGGGATTTTGATGTGTACTGCGATCAACTTGCTCTTGTCGTCTCTTTTCCGTCTAGTCCCGTTTTGGCATGATCATGTGACTTTTCGGATATGTGCAGGACATCAAAACTGTGTAACCAGACAGCTCTTCTCTCGTCTTCTCGCACCACCCACTTTTCTTTCCCTACTTTTCACTTTCTTCCGCTCTACAACACCCTACTTACTATGCTTCGTTCGCCCACCTGCTTCCTTCTTCCGTTCGCCTGACTCTAACTTTCTTCTGGTCTACAACCTTTGACTCTTTGCTGCTCGCCTACCTCCAACTTCTTCTGTTCGCCTACCTATAGCATTCCTCCCACTTTCGCTATGAGCGACCAGCGAGCACCTAAAAAACATATCGCACTTAGAGCACGACGAACAAGGCACACGTACCTACGCCTACCCGCCAGCTCGAGGGCTTGGGAGGACGGGAAGATGGTGTCGGTGAGACTCGGAGGACGTCATCTTTCGTGGACCTGCCGCCGTCGGTTCGATTGAGGATCTACGAGCTTCTTTTTGTCTTTCCTCGGACAATGAACATCGCCGAGACCAAAAAAGGTTTCCGGCGCTATATGAGAACGACAGATGTGGCGCATGACTTATCGATGCTGCGCGTTTGCCGATTTTTCCACGAAGAGGCGACGGAAGTGCTTTACGGGAACAACAGCTTCAGGTTTTTGTTGCACCTTAATAACCTCACGGATTGGCTTGTGTGTGTTGGCTTTAGAAACTCTTCGCTCATGAGAATAGTAAGGCTGGGTGTGGGGTTGAATTGCAAGCACGTCACTGGAGAAAAGCACATGATGAGCTTCGGCTTCATCTTCAATGTCTTCTGCACCATGAAAACCCCTCATCTCGAATTGGACGAAGCTCGTACCTAGGACCCACCCCCAATGCGCATTAGCGCAAAAGTCCATGCCTGTGCAGCGAGAAACAGAGACATCGATCTTGACAGATCGGCTGCGACCTTGGAGACACTCGGACTCGATGCAGTTATCCAGTCCTACCGTCGGTTTCACTTGTTGAAGGACGTATTACTGGATGCCAGCGGATTGAAGGGAGTCCTGGTGTTCAGCACTCGTAATTCGTCTTACGAATGGAAGCAGGACTTCCGGATTTAACGTATCAAGCAGGAGCCAGAAGATGAAGATGATCAGCTTATCAAGCAGGAGCCAGAAAGTGAAGATGACACACCCAGAGCGAAGTAGAGGATGACACACTTCAGGGCGAAGCAGAGGATGATACAATCCAGAGCGAAGAAGAGGATGACACACTCCAGAGCGAAGAAGTGGATGACACACCCCGGAGCGAAGAAGAGGATGACACTTGTGTTGGCATTGTCGAGCTTGGTACCCACAAGCGCAAACAGCTGAAACATCTCCCTGGTTTCGTCATCAACAGAATTCTAGAATATGTTGTCGGTCCACCACAGAACATTGTACTGAATGTCGACTTGAAGGTCCCGTCGTGGGGATCTATTAGGCAAGGACTAACCTATGACGATCGAATTCGAGATGCATGCGACCTGGGGTTTACAGCGGTCACGTATCAAGATGAGCACACTAGCGAAATGCTCTCGTTATGGGCGCTAGGCATCTTCTATATTCAAAATACCTTCAGCTGTCACGTAGACCACTCGATACCGATTCATGGCCCTGGCGCTTTGAGAGAGATGGCTTTGTGGATCATAGAAGACCACCCAGGCCGTGCTTTAGCGCACAAGATCGACATCGTTATCAACTGCGGCACCGAATGTACCCTCGACGAAGTGCGCATCAATTACTCCGAATACCTCAATGAGCGACTCTTCCATTCCAACGTCGTGTTTACTGTGCACGCCGGCAACTCAACTTGCACTACCAGCCTACACAGCATCAGGTCAAACATCGCGAGGACGGCGTTCCGGCATCATTATGCAAAATCCAGAACGACCCCTTGGCTAGTCTCCAGCGACGATAAAATGCTTCAATGCCTAGTGGATGGCTATGGTCAGGTTCGGTCATGGATCGACGTCGACTCCAGGGGAGAAGTCACGCCCAGGAATTTGAGTTTCCTCTGAAGGTACAGGACTATCCAAATCTCAAGAGCCGGGGGAAGGAGCTACACGCAGCTCCTGTTGCTACCACATCTTCACTCCTGTCTGGCTCGGTTACCCCCAGTTCCGAGGCGGATGATGATTCCGGTCTTCATCCAATAGCCTCACCGTCACCACGTTACGCTCCGGGCCCTCGCATTCGAAATATTACCTCGTTCCCTGAAACTCAAACCACCAGCTCTCCCTCTGATCGCTCTGATCGAACCCCATAGCCTCAATTGGGTACGCCAACGCTCAAGTAGCCTGGCGAAGGAAATATACGCGGTTTCTGTTGCTACCAATACGCTCTACTTCGTCACCATCGCATCGGTTACTCCGGAAAGGAAGTTCAATCCCAACTCCACGGCGTATACTTATCCCAATCCTCATGCAGCAACCTCAACGTATCAGCATTACGCTCCAGCCCCTCACACTCAAACCAATACCTCTTCCCCTGAAACTCAAACCACCAGCTCTCCACCCCTTTCTCGCTCTCCCCAAACCCCATATCCCTAATCGGACACGGCATCCCCACAAACCGCCCCATTGTCGTCATACTCCACAACTCCCTAACCAACATCTTCAAACTCGCCTTCTGCGCGATCGTAAACCTCATCCGCGTGCACAATATCTCCCACGTCAGTTGCTGCACGTGGATCCAATCCCGCGGCTCGGCGAGCTCGAAACACACCACCAGCAACACGAGCGCGAGGTCCAGAATGACTTGGTGTTTGCTCCGCGTGTAATCTACTACGACGCGCTCTTCCGGCGCAATGACGCCTTGCAACGCATACACCACGTCCCGCGCATCCATGCACTCGTTCTCGCCAAAGCGGGTGAGCAGTGCTTCCAGATCTTCAGGCCCGGAGTCATACGTCGTGGGATTGCGGTGCCATCTCAACCACAGCAGTTTGCGCGCGCTACTAGATATAGACTGCAGGGCCGGTATTTTCGACACGTCGTGTTTGCGCAAGAAGTTTTCGTCCAGGACCCATATGTCCCGGAGTAAGATTCGGATTCGTCTTGCGAGCAGGAATTCTTGCACGATCCACATGCGCGAAAAATACGGGTTGTTAAGGACGACGCTCAGCGCATGTGTGTCTCTTTGATCCCGGAATCTTTGCGCAGCTGCGTATGCAGATTCGTCGCCATGGCCCAACCACACAACCACGCTCTCTGCTCGTGTGTATATGTCGCTCATCATTTGCACCTGACTACTCCTCTCTCCCACATCTCCCTGATTTATGCAGACTTGGTCGATCCAGAGATGGCGATCTGAGGGCTGGCGTTTGCGTACATCTCGGTACGCTTCGAAAAACCGAAACAAATTCTCGCGCACGGGCAGTGGTTGGTCGTTGATGTAGATGCTGCAAGCGGGTGTTGGTGCGCCCCAGACGTAGGAAAGCGCTTTGTAGGGCGGCGCGCTGGCGAGGTCGAAGGTGCTGATTTCGCAGTGGATTGGGCCGGAGGTGGGGGCGAGGCTGAGGAGGCGGATTTGTGGTGGTTTTGGATGCAAGGGCTGGTATGAGTATGGGGTTTCTGGAGATGAATAATCTGGAGAAGACATCCTCGGTTACGTGATACGAGTGTGGAGGCAGCGTCGTGTTTACTAACACTATTGATAACGATAGAAAACTTTGACGTGAGCACAAAATCAATCAACGAGGGCAGCTATGTTGACCGAACAAGGAGATATTATTTTTCCGAGAGCGAAAAATAATAATAACCAAGTTGAACATTTAATGAAGTTCAATCAGTGATGCGAATGCACGCAGATGCCTCAGCCGCCTGCATATGTACGTCGAACTAGCGCGCGCCAAATCTGGACAAGTAAGTCTTCTTCTCGGCGTAGTCGCTACGATACCGTAGGAAAACAACCACAACAAACTTTGACTATGCCTTTACCTCTTCAGCACGTTTAATGCATGATACCAGATAGATTCAATCGTGTTCACAGGTGTGTGTACAGTGTACTTTAAAGAAGCGTGCAAGTGGCCACTCAATACGGGGGGGAAATGCGGAGCGATAGCTTTTTGCAGCTTTTGCGTGAAGAAATTGGGAAGGAAAGCGGTTGAAACAAGTGTTTTCGATTCTTTGATGCTCCGCCCTGAGAAGGGTTACTCAAAAAGTTAATGAACGCTGGAAAAGGCAAGCGGAGGCGCGTGATATCATTGGAATGTTTTGTAACGTGTCAGGGTCTTGTTATATTGAGTTGAAGCTCGCTGGCAGCAGCGGAGTGGTTTAGCATGGGTGGCCGATGGTTGATCTGAGCTAATTTGCGTCGTGACTTTGCAGCCTGGTTTTGAGTGACAATATTACTTGGGATAGATAGTGTGTCCTGTGTGTTGAAGAGGTCTGATCGGTCCTGTTTGCTTCGGCTCCACTACTGCTTGCGCAACTTAGTTTTGATGGCCTTGATGTTTCCAATGTTATGACAGGCCATCGTTGGG
The DNA here is from genome assembly GCA_010093685.1 of Ophiobolus disseminans. Classification (NCBI taxonomy): domain Eukaryota; kingdom Fungi; phylum Ascomycota; class Dothideomycetes; order Pleosporales; family Phaeosphaeriaceae; genus Ophiobolus; species Ophiobolus disseminans. The sequence goes on along the minus strand of MU006241.1, from coordinate 46,715 downwards.
CTGTGGGAGGTATTCGTTCCAGTCCACATGAAGCGGACGACACTCTCCTATAGTGGGTGCCCACCAGCGACCTCCGTTAGTCAGTGATCTAAACCAGTTGCATTCGATATAATACTTCTTATCCTGTATCTCAAACCACCATCTCTCGGAGGTGTTCTGACTTCCATCCGCCAATTCAAGACCCGATGCAGTGATAGGGCATGGAAGTCCATAGAAGCTACCCAGTGTTTCTGGTCTCCATATACCATACAGAAAGTAACTGAGACTGGATTCCTGTTCCGGGGTAAATCCGAAGTCCGTTTTCAGCACCGTTAATGCGTGGAGTTGCGTCTCACGTTTCCATCTTTGTGATTCCGGATTCCCTGCTCCATTTCCATTTAATCGCTCCAGTGTAATTGCACAGACCAGCAGACATACTTGCATGTAAACCTCGGAAATTGGTTTTGCATAGTCGACGACGACACGATATCTCGGCTCCGCAAGACCTAGCACGCCAAAGATCTTATCACGCGGGTTTGCACACTGCTTTTGAACCGAAATGATCAGCAACTCATCCAATCTTTCGTATCTTCTTTGCTCGTTTTGTTGTTCTTGTCTTGTCCTTATGAGACGTCTTGTGGCAGGGCGAGGCTCCTTACGGCTACTCTCACTGGTGAATTTTGTCGCATGATATGCTGTGATATGCGTAAAGTCTTCGTTGCAGATCCACACATTCTTGACAAGTAGTCTGAGGCGCTTTGCCAATAAAAACTCTTGCATGACCCAAAGACGGTCAAAGTAATTGTTGTGGAGTATTGCTGTAAAGGCTTCATGGTGTCCAGTCTTTTGGTAAGTTCGCGCCGCCTCGTAGTCCGATTGTGCTTTCCCTAGCCAGACGATGACTGATTCAGCATTGCTGTAGATATCGCTCATCATCTGAACCTGATGATTGCGCTCCAGGTTTGTAGCCTGATCGATTGCCAGTTGGTCTATCCATAAGTATTGATCTGAGTGCTCCGTCTCTTCCTGCACTCGAAACTCCACCAGGAAGTCATAGAGGTTCTCTCGAACTTGCAGTTTCGTATCTTCCAACTTTTCATCTTTGATGTACACGTCATACAAAGATGTCGGTAGTCCCCAAACATATGACAAGGCTGTGTATGGTGGTGCCTCGGACATGTCAAATATGTCGATGTGGAGACACATGCGGTCATCGTCTACCGTCGGTTCGAGTAGACGTATTAGACGGATCTGCTGCGTTGTGTAGTCTAGCGATTTGTACTCGTAGCGTTCGATAGAGGGGCATTCTTTCGAAGACATCGCGGGCTGGATAAACTCAGCAGCAGCATGCTGTTGCGGAGTAATAGGCTGCGCTTAGACACTTCTTCATGGAAGGTGGCTCAAGGAATAGTAGATAGGATTTATTCGCGATGTGGCGTATAGAGAGAGGTGTTGTTTTGTCGATATTGCCCCGGACATTGCGACTAGGCTGCAGGTGCCTTTGGTGGCGGTGGCTGTGAACATGCGGGCAGGGTGGCTTAGCGCGGTGGTCATTGACGCTCTCCTCGTTCCAGCATATGTAATCGCGGATGTCCACCATGCTCACCAGGGCTCTGGTGGTCTTCAATATCATGGAACTTCCCTCTTACATGGTCGTCTTCGAGCGATCAAGTCTGGTGTTGTGTCCGCTTGAGGTGTCACACAGGTCACACAGGCGTCTGTGCGTCAGACCTAGCAAACACAACCACGACAATCAATATTCGCTCTGTTCCCGCCTCTCAACACTTCAGCCAGAACCTCAACACCCAGTCAATCACCTCAATTTCTGCGTCACCGACTCACACTGGCCCAAGTTCTCATTACGTGAACACGTGGAACCTCCCCTCGAAACTCTCGTGACTCAACAGGTTGCTCCATCCTCCACGAGCTCCAAGGACCTAGTACCAGGACAACTAGGATATATATCGCCAATACCCTCAAATCTCGGGGCAAGACGGCGCGCCTGCGACGCGTGTAGGCTGCGAAGAGTGGCTTGCTATCATACGCGCAAATTACCTGATCCTGCGCGGGATGGTTACCTGAGGTTAGACTTGTCAAGATCTTGGAACATATCTGTTAAGCGACGTCTTAGCGAGAGCCGCGCCAAAGAAGCTACGGGGCCTTCCCATAGACACAACGCAAGAGAGAATGTAATTGTACGAAAGAAGAAAGGGGAAGCATGCCCTGACTGTCGCGAAGGCAAGCGCAGGTGCCAACATGATGCTCACGGCAATGTCGACTCCATTGAGGCGGATGAAGTGGTAAAGAAACGAAGTGTGGATCCAAACATAGGCAAACCAAGCGAGGCGGTAATCGCTCGTTCAATGTTCCTCAAATTTCTCGAACTTCCCATCATGATACGGCAGCAAATCTATCGCTAACTAATGGCACCTACCGGCGGTCAGTCTCTTGGTACCCCTCAGCCGAATCTGGGCAGGCCGCTCTCTGAGGAATTTATTCGACATGACATGAAGCCTTCGACAAGCATTCTTCGAACTTGTCGGGAGATCTACAACGAAGCTACACCCATCCTCTACAGCCAGACCAACTTCATCTTTCTTTCATCCCGACCCGAAATCAAAGATTGGTTCGACATGATTGGCCCTACAAATGCTCTCCACGAAGAGCAGATCTGTCTCGAATACGGACCCCGGAGTACTTCTTCATCCGGAAAGCCACGACTCACAAGCTTCGGGGCCATACTTGGCATACTTGGGGTACTGAAGGCGGCACCACGCTGTACAATCAACCTCACTTCCGCATCCTCCCCAAAATCCCAAGATGCCACATACTTCACAAAAGCTGATGCGCATCGAGCGGCGACCACTCTGAACAGACTTCGACGAGACTGGACGATACAACGCTACCATAAATTGAATCTGGTGACCGACGTATGCCTCGACGGAATACATACAGGTGGCGTCATCAAATTCAAAACCCGCGATCCGAACTTTACGTGGAAGCAGAAATCCAGAGTCCGACCAGTCCTTCGCATCAAGGACGAGCCCGACAAAACAGGGTCGATGATCAGCATCAAAGTCGAGGCTGAGACAATACGTGAAGAAGAAGAAGAAGAAGAAGAAGAAGAAGAAGAAGAAGAAGAAGAAGAAGAAGAAGAAGAAGAAGAAGAAGAAGAAGAAGAAGAAGAAGAAGA
>MU006241.1:0-43533 GCA_010093685.1 Ophiobolus disseminans | reverse complement strand
GAAGAAGAAGAAGAAGAAGAAGAAGAAGAAGAAGAAGAAGAAGAAGAAGAAGAAGAAGAAGAAGAAGAAGAAGAAGAAGAAGAAGAAGAAGAAGAGGTCCAATTCGGTCACGCTCGTGACGGCGTACACAAAGGCTTCTATGACCTTCCTTTATGCATACGACAAAGAATCCTCATGCATGTCATGATGAGCGTGATGACGGAGCGAACAGCAACAATTCTCCACAAAGAGTATTCCACATATAGGTCAGACTTGACCCGGATAACACCGGACTGGGCCTTGTTTTCTAGTGCATGGTTGCTACTTCCGCATGGCGCTTTGGCAAGCACGAGAATGGTAGGCGAGGCTCTTGATAGCTTTTGGCAGCTTGTGAACGCTCTGAATAACCCTGAGATACACACTCGCTCTCACGCTCCCGATTGTCTCGTATGTACGTCTGGCTTCGGAGATGTAAGCTTTTTGCTGCTTTCGGGTTCACCGCCGCGTATCAATCCGGGTAAGTTGTGGTGAAAAAAGCAATATAAAGAGCAGTGACCGTTACAAGCGACGAGCATTTTTAAGGTCTAGGAGCAAGCTAATTGGCGCATTTTATGCGAGTATGAACTAAACACTATTTTAGCTGAGCTTAGCAATCCAAATCAATAAAGTACTCATCGCTCATCCGACGTGGAGCAGTGATAGGCTTCCTCGTGAAGTGCTTCACCTCAGACACGGTTTCTGATGCCGCTTTCCACGCCGTTTCCAGCACAACTATCTTCACCCTGTCTGCCTCCCAATCCGTACACTCGACGTAGAATTTTGTGCCTGTAATCTCGATCCACCACCTATCAAAGATCCTCATGCACTCCTCTGCTGCATCGAAACCCATTGCCGTGATGGCGCATGGGATAAGACGGCCCTTGTCGCCTCGGCCGGGGTACCAGATCATGCGTAACAGGAATTCCAGGCTTGACTGCTGAGTTTGTGTGAAGCCCATCTGGAGCGAGACATCTTTTAGAAGCTCGAGTTGTGCTTTGGATTGTTGTTCGGTTGCAATATCCGAATCGTGCACATACGCTGTACATAGTAACAGAGCTATATCCATAAATACCTGCTGCTTCGATCTTCCATAATCAACCTCGATGCGCTGTTCCGGGCTCACGAGACCAGACAGGCCATACAGCTTGTCCCGGGGATCTTCACACCCGTGTCGGCCGAATCGTGTAATCAGCGCCTCTATCCGTTCGTAGTGTACGCGGTGTGGCCGTTGGTATCGCAGCGCGCGTGCGTTGAAAAGGTCGAGTGCGCTGCTGGATGCCTGTTGCTCCAATAGGGGTTGCGCCTTCTTCATGAACGCGGTGTAATCGATGTGGTCTTTGATGACCCATATATCTTTTATAAGCAAGCGTATGCGTCGGGCCAGCACGAACTCTTGGACTATCCACAGGCGCTCGAAATAGCCGTTGAGGAAGATCACGGCTAGGGCTTTGTCGTCGCCATGTCGCTTTGCGGCCTCGTATTCGGTGTCGAACGCCGTGTGACTGGTGGAACCGTCGCCTAGCCAAACGATGACCGATTCGCAGCTGCTGTATATCTTGCTCATCATCTGAACTTGGTGGTTCCGCTCAGCAGGGTTGGTCTGATCTATAGAGAGCTGGTCGATCCAAAGGTACCAGTCTGAGTGCTCTTTGTCGCGACGTTTTCGAAACTCTTCAAGAAAGCGGAACAGGTTATCACGGATGCCAAAAGACATTCGAGACTTCCCGATTGGAAAGATAATCCTGCGCCTTGAACGGTCATTGAGCGATTTCTGCGAAGCCTTGAGAGCCTTGTTTTCGATGTAGATCTGGTGGCTGGGCGTGGGTGGACCCCAAGTGTATGATAGGGTTGAGTACGGTGGCGGTTTGTCAAGGTCGGCAATGACAATCTCACAGTCGATCGCATCAGCATTTGTCAGAGAAGGTTTCAGTCTGACGAGTCGTATGTGATTCTTTGTGTAATCCAGCGGAACGTGTTGATACTGCCCCACCTTGGAGCGCAGGCTGAACGCCATGGCAATGTGTTCAGGTCCGCCCCCAAAGCAATTGCACGGAGAGTTCTACGGGAAGATTAACTGGAGACCGCGAGGGATATTGTACTTTTTATTGCACAAACAGCAATACGTTGAGGTGGGGAGAGCTCATTCCCAGAACTCGTGGTGAGGGCTGCCTCGGGTGGCAAGGCAGTGGAATCAGCCGCCCAGGTGGAATACGATCATTGGTCAGCACTAATCCGCAGCAACTGTCTCAGCCTTGTCCAAATATTTGATACAGGGTGCAATCTGCTGGCCGGTGAGAACTGACAATGCAGCAGCAATAAGTGAACTTTCGCTTCATTGATGAAAGTACTATCCTCTCCGCTCACGTTCTATGGCGCCGTCCATCTCGACTTCTTCCTCGATAGTCGGCAACACTTGATATTTCGCCTTCTCTTTTCTGATCTTCCTCAAGCATTTACCGGTGTGCAGCAAATGCCCCCTCTTCTGTCTTGCAAAGCCCGCAAAGCACGCGGCGCTCGTTGCAATTGCTCCAGCACTGATGTAGATCGGAATCTTGAAGTCTTCCGGTCGATAGAAGATCATAGTTGTGGCAAATGAAAGCAGCTCGAACATGTTCTGCAATGACATTTCGATAGCCGAGAAAGATCCGCGTGTTGTTTCTGGCGCGTCGTCCTGGACCAGGTACTGTACGCTGAGATCGAAACCCCAGAGTCCGAGGCGGGAAAGTGCGACACCGGACACGAGGGTCGCTCCCGCAAGCATTGGCTTATCGTTGTAGTAGAAGAACAGACCAACAGCGAGCGCAATAGAAACAAGTTGCTCGTTGATGAACCATAGGCCGGAGCGAACAGCTCCAACGCGGCTCATCACCCAGGGTGCAGCGCAAGTCGCCGATAATTCGAGAATGACGGCGACGAGGCGCATCAATGATACGTGCGTACTAGTGAAGCCAAGTGTAAGGAGATAAGTTGTCATTTGAGATGCAAAGCTCAGAACCGTGAGGTAGAGGATCGACAGCGCAAAAGAGGCCAGGAACGCCGGGTTCTGGACGTATGTCTTCCAGGGCTGGAGTGCGGCGATGATGTTGTCGATTAGGGCGTAGGGCGGCGAAACAGATGCGACTCTGTCATCAAACGCCCCCTGAGACATCTCGACCTCCGTAACTCCGTCCTGTTTTCCTTTTCCAAGTTCTGGGACCGCGGTATAGACCTGCGCAATAGCAAAGTACTCAATCGCGACACTCACTGCATTCTGCGCAAATACGACCCAGATGGCGATTTTGGTGGAGTAGCCGTCTAAGAGACCGATTCCGACTGGCGCAATGAGCTTGCATATTAGATCGATCCTCCTCATGGTGCTGTTGAGTTCCTGCCGATCGACCTTTAAGCTCTCCGATACGACGATGATCCAATCTCTTTCCACGGCGACGGTGTTGGCAACGAAAGCGAGTTTCTCAAAGCACGCTAGGATGACGCTGGCGAAAAAGAGGCCATATGTGACGAATCCTCTTTCGCCGTTGCCACTCAGCATCGCCACGAGAATGAGGCAAGAACCGGCAACGGAGAGGCGCTGCCAAACAATACTTTGCCGGACGACGTGAAGGCGATCTTTTCGGTCAACGTAGTTTCCGATCCAGGATCCAAGGACAGCTGCGGCTGCCGAGCGAAAGAGGGCGTACGCCGACGCAAAGAAGAGGGTGCCTGGGAAAATGGCGGCTAGGAAGATGACTGCGCCGAACTCAAAAGTTCGCGCATTCCACGTAGAAAGGGTGTGCGATAGGTACAGGCGCCATAGTAGAGGTTTCGTCGCTTGTGTTGTTAGTGAGGGGTGTGTGCTCGAGTTCAGGGATGAACGTGAGCTGCCCGCCGATGGCAGTCGTTCGATCGTCATGTCGGTAAGTGATGGGGTTGTACTTGAGGAGCCAGCTCCATAGTGAGAGTAAACATCGTGAGGGGGTTGAGGAAGGGCTAGGTAGTCATGTGGGATGCGGAGGCCAAGATATCCGAAGCATTGTTGCGTCGCGTCTAGATGGACCCTGCATGTGATCGGCTGAACTAGCTGTCTTCGGTCGATGTTCGTCGGAGGCGTTCCACATCAGACTTCGAACTCCTTTAAATCCTCCCAACTTGATGATTGCATCGCATGTTCGAGATGATAGATGTCTCATGATTAACACGTGTCGCTTCATGTTAGTCATGCATCGGAAGACTTATAGTTCAATTCTAAGTGCACCACAGCCGCCGTACCACCGCAGATATCGCCACATATTGATCTTCCCCGCTCGGACAGAAACTAAGTTTAGGGGGCCTTCCATGAACACGTTCTAAAATGCTATTCTAGGAAACGAACGCGTGGTATCGATATCGGTGTTTTCGGAACTGGAAGCAGCTGTGTTCTTTGCTCGATGATTTTTGCTTTGGATTTGTTCAGTTGTGTGTGTCACGGCAAACACGGCACAACAGACGCTTATGTAAAGGTAAGATGTCTCGGCATTTCAGCTACAATGTCCACGAAGCCACTTGGGTTTGCGCGCTATTGCGAGCTGTAGCACGTCCGTAACGAATGCCACGCTCTTTCCAGACACTCCGACGAGGTACACGCGCTATAACCGTGGACATTCTTGGCGCTGAAGCTGACACATCTTAGGTTGGGTACTACTGCCCCTCGGGAGACAAACAACTCGAAACCGAGCGTCACCCATCTTCATCCAGCTGCCATCGAGCAATCATGGCATACCCAATGGATCTCACAACCAGCCTCCACCACACGAAGATAAACAAGAACGAAGCAAGTTCGCACGAAGCGTCCTCGAAGGCAGCACCGTAGCTCTCATATCACTCCTTGGCCTCGGCCTCGGTGGGTATGCATACAGCCTCTTCTACAAGCGCACCGTACGGATCAAGATCGAGAATGCTTTCGCGACGGGCTACAGCTCGCAAGAGCGGGTCGCCATGGGCCGCATCGCATACGGCGTGGAGCCCGACATGATGCAGGAGATTGTGGACAAGGAGTACTGGATGCCCAGAGCTGAGCAGGATGAGGTTAATGACATTGTCAACGGAAAGACAAGGGGTAGATACCATCTCATCATCGGTGAACGAGGCACGGGCAAGCGCGCTCTTTTGCTCGAGGCTATGAGGAGGGTCAATGGTGACGGCGTAGCCATGCTTGAAGCGCACAACGACCTCGAGGTCTTTCGAACACGGCTTGGCAAAGCCATCGACTACGAGTTCCACGAAGACTACATCGGTGGGTTGTTCAGCATTCGGGGTCCACGAGATAGCACCCCGCTACTGGATATTGAACGAGCCCTAAACCAGCTCGAAAAGGTGGCTTTGTCGATGAGAAAGAGGCGCCACAAGCCGCTGCTCATGATCATAAACAACATCCACCTCTTCAAGGAAGACGAAGGGGGAGGGCACTTGCTCGAAATCCTTCAGCAAAGAGCTGAGATCTGGGCAAGCAATGAGCTCGTTACCGTCGTCTTCACGTCTGATGAGCACTGGACCCTAGAGCGGCTCATACCGCATGCAACCAACATGACTGTCATGAATGTTCGTGACGTGCGCAAAGACGTTGTCGCGGATGCATTGAAGAGATACCGTGCGCGTTTTCACAACCAAGATGTGCCGCAGACCATTCTAGATCAAGTCTTCGCCCAAGTCGGTGGACGGCTCATCTTCCTAAACCAGGTCGCCAAATCGAGCGACATGCTAGAGACGTGTAGGCAAATCAACCGGCGCGAGAAGTCGTGGTTCTTGAACCAGTGTTGGATCCTGGGAGAAACAATGGACGATGACGTGGAGGAGCAACAAAAGTTCTGCGTAAGTCACAAAGCGCATCACTAATTGAGCATTTACTGACCTACTGTAGGCCGCAGCCATTATTCTCGCTCGCGCCCTCGTCCTGCGCGAAAACGAAGTGCGCGACCCCGACCAATTCTCCTTGCCAGAGATACCTCTCCACGAAGCTCGCCAAATCATCACTCGTGCTGACTTTGTTCGGCCCTTCGATCACATCAACGTTGTACACATCGACGCAAACGGAATGGTTAAAGCTGACAGCGTGCCAATGCAGAATGCCTTTCGCGACATCTGCAGCCAGGAGGGATTCGAGCAGCATTTGAAGGCGACGCTGGATAGGTTAGATGAGCTGGAAAGCTTAGCGAGGACGAGGGAGGTGGCGACGAGGGATCTCCCCGGTAGAAGTGGCGGGATTGTACCGGTGCAAACATATTGCGCGAAACTGTGAATACGCGCTTTAACACTCGGAACCCAAGCTGTCATGCTGCGGTAAGCATATATCTGATGTTGACACGTGCTCTGTGGCATGCGCTTTTCACGACTATCTATTCCTCCAAAACGTCTTGATATAAAACATATAACTGCATGCATTTATTCTCGCTCTGCTAGCAGGCCCGGCTGTATATGGAACTCTCGTTCGCGGAAGTAAAGACTACCAGGACAGCAGCGTAACTTTTCTTATAGTCAGCAAGCCTCCACCACCTCGATCTCTACATACGTACCTAGCACCAGCTGTGAATATCTCCACGGTTCTGGCTCGTGTGAACAGCGACACCGAGGTTAAAACCAACCCAGCAGAAACTGCGATCGTGATAAGCCGACCAGAGGAGCTTGTGATATTACTCAGGACGATGACAGGCACCATCAATGCCAAGGTAGCGAGCCATGTCGTCAGAGCACGGCTCACAACATACATGGCTGGGCTCAGGAGCGAGATGTGCTCTTATGCTGTCAGTGCGTGTTTGCGCTTTGTACAAGCTGCGGGGAAAATCTGAGACACCATGTCAACCCAGAGCAATACACTAATAGCTGTTTTGTAGCCATAAATTCACGGTAGGAACAACCAACATACCCTTCGGAAACATCGTCCAATGAAGAAGATGGCATCTCCCACAGTATCTTCTATCAGCGCAAGAGCACTGTCAGACGCTCCAGTGAGGTTCACTACATCTTCTCCTTGCTCGAGATATGCAAATTCGCGCCGAGAGATGCTTGCAGTTCCCTTGACCCATTTCTGGAGATTTTTTACATCTCGTGACTGCGCTCGTGGGAGCATCAGTGCTCGTTGATTCTGCTCCAGTAGGACGTCTTCAAACGCCGACTCGGTCAGTGTAAAATTCTCGCAATTACTTGCCGGACTAAGTACCATATTCGGGGAGTGCTTTTGTCAACTTTTCGATCACGTCTTTGCGCGAGGTGTTAGCGTCTCGCCGCGCGGAGCCTAGAAAGAGTGCTCGGTCTTCTTGCGAGTCGATCTTGTCTAAGGATTCTTCTAGCATTGTTATCTCGTCTTGCTTCAGGAGCAGTAGTCGCATTCGTATTCTGGTGAAGCGTCGCACGTTCTGGAAGGCTGGGTGCGAACTAAGAAGAGCGGTATATTGGGGGTAGCCAGAGCGATAGTCTTCGATCTCTTAAGCATTGTCAAAGGCGATCTCTTTTTCTGCGCTAAAGGTACTCACTTCGACAGCCGTTTGACTGCATACCTGTGCTTGACATCTCACAGCCTTGCGCTTTTTTCCTACTTTCAACGCGGCTCGCATCTTACTATTTAGTACGCAGAACCGGTCTGTGTCTTTCAATGTTTCCAAATTTCAACATCTACTATCACGGGGTCTCTTCCACATCGCGCATATGTGCTTATCGCTGTTACCTTGTAGGGTCTCAAGGCCGGTGGTATGCAGCCAATCTGGTTTGAAGCTCTCACGTATGTGATATGGAAGAAGCATGAAGGACTGAGTTGATTGTATAGCTATGAACGAGGGAAGCTATATATATGTGCAGAAAGAGAGAGCGTAGGGATAACCCTACTAGCGTGCAACAGAAGCCAATCAGGATACACCACGTACGTACGGCTGTGAGAGCCTTGCACATCGAAGGATTCATATGTCCCCAGTACGACGTCCATTTCGTCGCTAGACATTGCTATCCCGAAAGCGTTTTAATGGGCACAGAATTCGACCACGCTACTACCGTCTAAAAAAGCCTCGTAGTAAGCCGGATGGCTACGCACCAAACTTCAAAGGAGGCAGTGAGTGAAATCACGTCGTTGCATATGCCGGTGAGCTAAACTTGGCAAGTCTGATCCGCCTCACGATGATGCCACGCTAGACCCTTCGGACTTTCGTCCTAACGTAGGCGGATATCGATCGGTAAGCACGAGATGACTTCTCATGGTCGAAGGCAAGCGGCTTACTTCACAGCTTTTATTAGCCCATGGAGCTAGCGTTATTCCAACCTGCACAGAGTGGGATATCGACTGCCTACACCGGGCTTTCGCTTTCGATGACGGTCAACAGGTTCAAGCGATCTCATCGCTGATTGCGGCTGGAGCAAAACTTGATTCCATGACGAGAGATGTCACGCCCTTTCCGCACTATCCGTTTCTACTGCCCCCGGGGACACCGCTGCACTGGGCAGTGACCACAGGTTCACACACAGTCATCGAGTCTTTGGTAGAACACGGAGTCGATGTGCTGGCACGTGATGGCTACGATATTTACGTGTTCGATGATCGAATTAGGCTACTGGACAAGTTTGGTGGCCCAAATATGGAGGTATACTCTATATCGGACCGGAGTGTAAAGGGTCTATCGCCCCTGGATTATGCAGCCATGGCCCATGATCCATTCATCTTTGAACTTCTTCTTCGGCGGAAAACAACAGTCGATGTCAACGACGTCGACGAAGAGGGTCTGAGTGTCATTCATCGGCTGAGCACTCATCCTAGACGTCGAACTCGGACTGGAAACGCCTTCGACGACTTCATTCTTCGCGGTGCCTCGTCCAATGAATGCAATGGGCTGAAGCGGGCGGTTAATGCCATTCTGGAACTTGGAGGCGATTTGGAGCTTTTGACTACTCCTGCATCCACAACCTCTACATCTACTGATACTGCATGGGCACTTCCTTGTTACACACCGCTCATGTAGGCAGCACTGGGTAAATCAGTACAAGTTGTTGAAGTTTTGCTGGCAGCTGGAGCCAACGTCAACGCTATAAACGATCGAGGTCGGACTGCTCTCATGTGTGTTTCGGAGAGCAGGAAAGCATCCTCAGAGATAATCCCCGTGTTAGTTTCAAATGGCGCCGATGTCAACCATGTTGACAAGTCTGGAGAAACAGCTCTCTCCCTCATAGCTCATTTTCGCTGGATCGAGACCGTCGACTTCCTTCTCAGCAACGGTGCAGACATAGACACTAGATTATTGCAGGGTGGCAACAAATCTAGGTCGGATCGCAGCATTTGGTGCAGTTTGCCTAGGAGCGCCGAATCTACCAACGACGAGGCGGACCAAACCATAAATGCAATGCTAGACAAGCACATATACTCCTGTGCTGACACTATCAAGAGACAACGCGTCATAGACAAAGGTGACATCAATGGACGTACGCTCCTGCATGAGTTCGCTCGCACGGGTATGCCGCGCTGCGTTCTTTCGCTCCTCTCCAACCGTGCTCCTGTGAACGCTCTAGAGTACTTTTACCAGAAAAGATGCGACGGAGGCCGAAATCTGAAGGTCTCGTGGTATGAAACACCGCTAGATACAGCTTTAGTTGCGAGGGAACGCAAGATCAAGGAGATGCAAAGTGATACTAGACACACGTCTGGAGAAAACATGCGTATGCTAGGCAGGCTTGACGGAGTGATCAAACTTCTGACGGAAGCTGGCGGGGCACGTAAAAGAGAAAATGTAAGGCGCGAAGACTTTGTGTTCGACGTTGAAAGGTATGGCAAGGAAGGATTCACGGGAGCTTTGAGAGAGGATCACTCTTCTGTTTCCTCCATCCAAAACCTGCTGATTGTTGGTCAAATGCTCGAATCATACTAGATACGAAAGCGCTGCGCAGCATGGACAGTTAGGCACCAATGTAAACATATGCTTAGCTATCGTTCCGTTCACAGTCTGAGCTAAGATACATATCAATGAAATAAACCTACAATTTTTGGAAAGAGGTACCCATCCATGTATGAACATCTACCTAGGTATGGTCCTAGCGTTACTTGAGCCTATTTACCGGTTAAGCACTAGGTTACGAGTACGCTCCATCTTGAACCCAAAACTATCCTGCGGTGCCTCTCATTCACCAGAGGAACATTCATTTAAAGAAAATTATCGCATGAAAGTCGCGGAAAAATGACATCTACAGACGTGCCTTCTCTTGTACGGTTAATTCGCGCCGTTCCGGCCCACCTCGACTCCCATCTCCCTTAAACACATCATCCACACCCTTATATTCCGTCCTAAACCTCCACTTAAGAGCTAACTCCTTGGGCAAGGACTTCATCAAGGCCCGGACTGTGTACTTGCCCAACACAGGTAAGAACTTAAATCCGCTATACCGTTATGAGTAATGTGCAGATCAAGCAGCATGGAGGGTGACTTACTGGCCACTTCCGCCCGTGGCGAGAAAGAGGTTTGGATGCTCAGGGTGATGGTCGAGAATGAAATCGCCGGAAGGTGTGTCGTGGTACCAGCAGATGGCAGTGCGTTCAAATTCTCGATCCTCAAGCGCGGGTAAGATCTCTTTCAAACCTGCCCGCAGTCGCGCAACGCCATCTTCAGGTACGAAATTTGCACGGCAGTGTCGAGGCGCGGTTGGCGGTGCGGAGAGTCCGCCTTGCTTATTGTCTGTTCGCGTGTAGCCCCAGCCGTGCACTGCGACCTTGAGCAAGCCTGTTTCCTCGTGCGGTGGGAAACAAAACCAGCCTGAGTCGAAGTTAATGTAAATGGGGAGGTCCTTGAGATCACTGACCTCCGATGGCGTCAATTTGATGTACCCAAGCACTTGCCCGGTCGCGATGGTCGAGTTGTGCATCGAGACGAGCTTGGACGACCAAGCCCCGGCAGCCAGGATGAAGTGATCTCCAGACACATCATGACCGCTGACTGTCTTTGCAGCTATTATACTGCCGTCCTTGGAACTCGCAAATCCGGTTACGGTACCTCGACTACCACTGAGGAATGAAACGCCATGTTCGGTACATTGATCACGAACGACGGTGATTGCTTTTTGTGCGTCCGCCCACCCCGCATTTCGATTACAGTACCCGGATAACTTCATTTTGGGTAAAGTGCTATAGAGTAGTGGAAACGCTGCTTTCGTTGCTTCTGTATCGGCCAGCTCTTCCCACGGCAGACCTAACTCATCCAGACGCGCCGTGCATCGATTGATATACTGCTTTCCATAATCTTTATTGGCGAGGAACGCAAATGGGCTCTTGAAGAAGACATCTCGGGAAAGAGGAGAAGTAGACCACGTGTCGTATGCTTCTTTCGCGATCTTGGTATAGGTAGCATCTCCGTAGTCGAATCTGATGATGCGGGAGATGTCGACGCTGGAACCATCCGGAACCTACATTAAACTCAGTATCTGGCCTTTGCTGTGGTGCATGGATAAATTCATACAGGTGGCACGTGACGGTCGAGAATAATGATATTCGTGTAGCCTTGTTGAGCCAATTCCAGGGCTGTGGATAGACCAAACACTCCAGCTCCAACAATGACTATGCGACTACTTTTGTCCATGGCGACATTGTTTTCGTTCCTCACGATACGAGAGAGTTGCCATCTTGCATTTATGGAGCATCAGGAAGGTATGCGATATTTAACTAGATGCGGCTGCGTCTCCCGGTCACGGGCCGGATGTAAGTGTGGGGACGGAGCCGGATACCGGTGACGGATATATTCCGATTGTTAACCCACAAAGATCCGAACTCCGATCTTTATTCCTGTCACCATCTGGTCCAGCACCATCTCATTTGATACCGTCTCATTCAACACCATCCCATTCAACGCCATTCATTCAGAACCATCTCATTCAGCACCATTGAAGTCATGGCCCACGCGTGGCCAGAACAATATCCTCTGGCCCAAACGCTGAACGTCCCGAACAGCAATCTACCGGCTCTCATATATCGCAATGTTCTCCCTCGTCCACTTGGGCCAGAGCTTGCGAAGCAGCTGTGCGAGAAGAACGGGTGGGAAAGAAGGGTGAGTAATGAAGCCGTCGTAACGATTAACTACGACTAAGTGTCACCAGGGCGAGTGGGGCGAGATCAAGACAGCACATTTTCATCCCAATACACACGAATGCTACGGTGAGCGTTCGCTGTTATAATCTCACGTCACACCGCATCTGATAAAGGTCGCAGCAATCTTCCAGGGAAGCTCGCGACTGACGATAGGACGCGCACTAGATGATGCCGGCTCCGACGGCGTGGAAGTTGATGTCACTGCGGGCGATGTAGTCGTGGTTCCCGCGGGTGTTTCCCATCGATCCCTGACTTCCGAAGGCGATTATAGGTATATTGGCGTTTACCCAAATGTGAATTTAGTTGTTCAACTCTTAGCATTGACATGGCTGACTTTTGCGCAGGCAGCTCCTCGCTGGAGGAACAATTTCTGCAAAGGAGAAGAGTCATTGGACAAGCTCATCGAGGAGATCAATCGCGTGGAGGTCCCAGACTCTGATCCAGTATTTGGCCTCAACGGTCCGCTGCCGCAGATCTGGAAAGCAATTCAGTCGAAGGATACGGTCATGCATGCTAAACTCTAGGTGAATGGCAAATACTGCAGCTATCGCGCGTGCATTTGTGATGGAGCTCGCGATGCCGAATGTTTACCATTGATATATAGACCCCACCATCATTGGATCGTTGGCCGCGAGATCGCCTGGTATGTTATCCGCCCACGACCTGCCGAAAAGCGACCAGTCACGATATGACGCTTCAGGAGATCCAAGGCCAGATAGTGTCCCTCCAGCTATGTTCGCAAGATTCGGGTCATCCATTCGACTCAAGAACCGCGTTGTCGGGTCCTGCTCAGCGCTCCCTGTTTGGTCGCAGAATGGCACGTCCTCCATGTTCGACGTGTACTCGCTTTCAGCGCTTAACTCATGCATTCGGGTAGACTTTGACGGGAGGTCGAACAGCATCCACATGAGCTGCATGTCTTCGTCCCCGAGAGAAACTTGGCGTGGACTGCTTGACGGAGCTGCTCCATCATACTCATCTTCGACATAGTTCATATTTGACCGGTGGACAAGCCGCGATTGTAGCTTTTCGAGCAGCGAAGCCTGCTTGCGATTAGGATATAATTCAAGATGCACATCTTTTCTAAGCTTACCGCAACAAGCATACTCGGCCATTCTTGTGCCGCCCTTGTAACGAAGTTCAGGCATTTGTCGAATTTCTGCTTGGCTGAGCTTGCGACAGTGTGGTGCTGACTCAGGGTATGCTCAAGGTGTATTGACGCTGCGATTGCGACCATGTGCCCAATGAAGGGATCGTGAATGACCAAGTTTGCATCGTCCATCTCGTTGAGCAGCCTGAAGACCCAGTTCGCATGTATCATGGAGTATTCGTACGATTTTTGCAGAAAGGTGACAGGTATCTGGTGCTTGATCCGAATGGTTTTGACGTAGATGATAAATGGGTGGTTCCTGGTATCCCTCGTGAGCATAATTTCGCAGGTAAGGACAGGAGCAGGGATGCGCACAAGCAGCAATGTATTACGCAATGAACCAGTTGGTAGAAGATCCAAGCAAGGAAGTAGTCATGCAGTTGAGACTCTTCTAAAACGCGAGTAGGCGATCCGACGGACATGTAGCCGTGATGTCCTCTTTGACAGCCTATATGATTGCTTAGCAAGGACAAACCTCATAGCATGGAGTTCTTACGTGTCTCAAAGTCCATGAGCTTAGTGAGCACCGCAGCTCGACCCGAGTCATGTCTCCAGATTGGTGTATCAGTATCGGTCGGAGGTTTGGTAATATCGGCTAGCACGCTTTCCCATATCGATAGTATCTCGATGTTGAGCTGGATGACACTAGGCGATGGCTGAGATGCCTCTGGTCCGAACATCATATCCAACGCATCGAGTCCAGCTGCTCGGGACACCAGGTCTGGCTTTGAGGGACCGTCGGAGAACATGGGAAGTTCAAACGAGGTGGATAAAACGGAAGGATCTCTTGTGTGGCCTCCCAACAGCATTCTATCCAACATAAAGAGTGTCCAGACTATCTCTTGTCTGCGCGATGTAGCCGCTGCATCGAGACTGTTGAAACGTTTTGCGCTCAGCATACCCCGACTCTGTGTAATTCTCAAGCCAAACGACACTTGAGCACGGGCTCTTTCATAATGTCCCTCTGGCTTTCTGTTAGTTGATGTGATGCGTAAACCCTAGTGTTGACAAGGAAACTCACCTCCAGAATCGACTAGCGCTAAGAGACACAGTCCCTCAAAATACGCGTCATCAAGGTCAAAATCACCGTATGCTTTTGCGAGCAGACCCCAAGAAAGTTGCGACAATCTGTTCAACTGGTTTCTCTTTCTTGATTCGGTGTTGAAGAATGAATGACGCGACGAACGCAAACTAAGAGCAAGCATTGGCGCCAGAACAATGATGGGTATACCGTCGATTGCCATTGCGGATGTTTTGTAGTAAGATGCGATAGGGCACGGCTGATTACAATAGTTTTCGAAATAGAGCGTGACGCCATCTTCCACTACCGCGTCAGGAAGGGTGATTTGTTGGCTGAACCTGTTGCTGTTGGCCAGTGTTCATATCTGATCATAGCCAACGTAACATACTTCGAGAGTGCCGGTGCTGAACCACCCAGGAGAGAGTTCGGAGATGGAGGAACCACAGAGGGCCATGAAGAATATGACGCTGTAGGCTCACTACTTGCCAGAGTTTGAGCGGATGGAGCGTGCGAGGAGGCGGGCCGAGTCGAGCTGAGGATGATTAGGCTCAAGTACACTTGTTGTCATCAAACTCCAGACGTACCCAATAGCAGCTGCCAGTTGTTCCAGCTTACCTTCAATCTCGCGCAACCGGTCAGACTGCAAGGAGGTAAGTTAGATGTTGAGGGTGCGAGCGACGCATTTCTCACATTCACAAGTGCATCGGTAGTGGTAAGCGCCTCAGCGACGGGCTCTCGCATATGCTCATTACGATCACGATCACGGTCACTGCGGACACGGTGGTGCCTTGCATACACGCATTTCTGCCGTAAGCGCACGCAGAACGAGCACTCTGGCTGTTCTCCAGAGCATTTCGATTTCTTGCGACTGAAACCAGCGTCAGTTGCAGTTTCGGGTTGAGGCGGCGTCGTGCATCACCACGGACCGGCAATTCTCGCAGGCCTGCCTCGCGCGTTTTGTTGTCAGATATGAGGAGTATTGCTCGCCGGAATTACGATGTGCCATCTGGAACATAGACACCGAGAGGAATATCGAATGTAATGAGATGTCGGGTTGGCCGCGCGATGTTGATGGCTGCTGGCCATGGGGTGTCGCGAGCCTCGGGACTTCCCGAGGTCTGATGCCAGCCCCGCACATCGCCACTGCATCTGGTATCGATATGCACCATCATTCCACAGCTGACAAGCTTCATCTTCCTTCATCCGGTCACGTGGGCGGATAAAACAATTCCGTGATGTGAGTGGTCATGGGATATCCGGCAACTGATGCTGGATGTCCGTACTTGCAATTGCTATCATCGAGAAGCTGCAACAACCCTGCAACGATATCTATCACCGGAATCTGGTTATTTGCCTCCAGCTACGTCGCAGATATGAGCCAATATCTCTGGAATCTTCTTGGGTACGACATGACTAAGCCCGCCGAGGACGCCACGACGGCAACCCGCGGCCTTCCTTCTTCGTGGTATCGTTCTGATGCCCTTTACCAGCTCGAGAGACGTGCAATATTTTCTAAGCGGTGGATCCTAGTTTCACACAAGAACAGATTTGGTGTCTCTGGAGATTTCGTGCAGTTTGAGGAAGCCGGCTTCCGATTCTTTTTGTGTAGAGATCGCACCGGGCGCATCAATGGATTTCACAACGTCTGTAGACATCGCGCGTTCCCGGTCGTGACCGAACGTCAAGGTCGGGCCCGGATCATCTCCTGCAGATATCATGGATGGTCTTACGGTCTGGATGGCAACTTGGCCAAAGCACCCGGGTATAACGAGATGAAAGGATTCGAACGACAGCAAAACGGCTTGTTTCCAATCAACGTCCATGTTGATGCCAAAGGTTTTATCTGGGTCAATATGGACGCTGAGAACGAAGTACCCTGGGGGGCAGACTTCAAAGGCGTCGATAAGCAAGCCCGTTTCGATAGCTTCAACTTCGACGACTACCGTTTCGACCATATTTGGGAGATGAGTGGCGACTACAACTGGAAGACACTTGCGGATAACTACAACGAGTGTTACCACTGTCCTACCGCTCATCCTGATGCGGCGGCTTTGGCGGACCTTACACTGTATGCAGTCGACACAAATGGGGGTCACATCCAGCATTACGCGAACCTCAAGCAGGCTTTCGAAAACAGTGGCCTGAAAATATGCAGTACTTTTTACTTTCCAAATGCTTGCATGACAGTGTCGTAAGTTGTGAGCAACTTCTATCCCAGTTGCAGCACTAACATGGACAGGCCAAACTTCTTCTACATGATGCGATGCGTCCCTACATCAGCTCATCACTGTTCGATGGAATATGAGGTTTACAGGCACAAAGACGCAACCGATGAGAGTTTCGAGGAAATCGATGCGATGTTCAAGCGGATCCTGTCGGAGGACAAGTGGCTTTGCAACAACGCGCAGGAGAATCTTGAGGCAGGGGTCTTTGTCAGTGGCGAAATGCATTCGAGAATGGAGAAAGGACCATTGTTCTTCCAGGACACAGTTCGAAAGCTCGTCAAAAGCCATCACGAGCGCGAGGCAAAGCTGCAGCGGGAAATTTGGCCGGCTCGACAACGCTTGCCAGAACTTGCCAAAGGTATTGCTGAAGACGAGCAGTTTTGCGCCGCTCTAGCTTGCAACACCGATATGTCAACAGGGCTGGAGTGGTAGATGCAAAGATGGTCAAGCATTGAGTTGCAATAGCTATGACAAAGTGTATACACAATTTGATCGCGTCCAGCAAATGGCCATGAACACCACGCTCCGTGAATGCAATCCGAACTCGATCATCTTATTCCTCAAAAAGGGAAGCATGAGGTAGCTTCTTCGACACATACACCCGGCCTGGTTTTGACAGCATTGACGACGAAGTAATGTCCTCTTTCATGATGAAGATATGCTAGGACTGACTCAAGTCGCGTCACAATCCAATGGTGTCTTTCCCTGCACACAAACTAGTGCGAACCGAAGTTGACGTCCAATAGTCTTCAGGGTTTATGTAATGCATATGGAGCTAGACAGACCGAGACCTGCATCTTTCGCTTACAATGAGCCGAAATTGTGTGGGGGTCCTTACCATAGCTGAGCCGACCATGTGACCGGCGATGACAGCCATTTCGAGAAGCTGGCTGAACGCCGTAAAGATTAGCCGACCATGTGAGCGGAGTTCACATTCACTATCTCGATCTCATTGTAAGAAAGTCATTGGATATTAAAGGTAAGAAGTCCCGTGTTGCTGCATATTACCTTCCCTCCCTGGTCATTGCAACCTTGGAAGCCTGTTAACCCGGAACCTTTCGGCACGCTTCCCCTCCTACGGTACACCTCTTCCTTTTCAAATCATTGGTGTTTGTTATTGCCAATTGCAGCCACCAGCGTACCGGCCGTGCATACTTACGCGCATCATGGAGAAGATGGGTAGTCTTACGCCCACCACCACCAAACTCAGTTCGAAGGAGTGTGAAGTCTCTCCGGATGCGTCAGGAAACGTGGCATACGGCGATGCTGAGTCGGTGTCTGCTCGCCATGTGGATCCTGCACTGAGTTTCAAAATGGGTCTGGTAAATGATGTAATGGACAAGTCTAAGCTGGAGACGAACAACCCGCTCATGCTGGTAGGCAATCGATCAGATCGGATTCACTCCGTACCACCTCAAGCTCTTCTTCTTGAACGGATTCGGGTATGAAACCCTGATGACTCCTACACTATTCGTGCTGACCTTGGCTAGATACGCTGCAGACTCCCTGCTCGCTTTCCTACCTAGCATAGCGGCAACGAATGTCGCCGCTGAATTTAACCCAGCCTATCGAAGGGCGGGACAGCTCTCGCTCTACATCGGCCTCTTGTTCGGCGCGCTCTTCTGGGGCATTACTGCCGATATCATTGGACGGAAATGGGCCTTTAACACCTCGCTTCTCATGTCAGCTGTGTTCACAATCGTTGCAGGTGCTGCGCCTAATTACGAATCATGGACGTTCTTCAATGCCATGCTAGCTTTTGGTGCTGGCGGCAACTTGGTCCTTGACACTACTGTCTTTCTGGAATACCTTCCACACGGCAAGACGTGGCTGATCACTCTGATGGCTGCATGGTGGGGAGTTGGACAGACCTTGGCTGGCTTGTTCGCGTGGGCCTTTCTCCGTGAGACACTACCTTGCTCATTCTCTTCGACCCGTCTAACCTTGACAATGTAGCCAACTTTAGTTGTGCTTCCGCAGCTACGGGTTGTTCCCGTTCCGAAAACCAGGGCTGGCGTTATCTATACTATACAGCTGGTGGAGTGGTATTCGTGATGAGCATCTTGCGAGTAACCATTATCCGATTTCACGAGACGCCGAAATTCTCCTTGTGCCAAAACGACGATGAGATGGTCATCAAGACCTTGGGTAGTATTGCTGAAAAGTATAATCGCCCCTTTACTCTGACCGTCCATCAGCTCCAGCAATGTGGCGAAGTCAGCACGTCGCATGCGAAGAGCAGGACCTCGATCTCAGAGCTCACCATTCATTACCGCGGCCTATTTTCCACCCGAGCCCAAGGTCTCTCTACAGCGCTTCTATGGCTCTCATGGTGCCTTATCGGTCTTGCCTATCCGCTCTTTTACATCTTTCTGCCGGATTATTTCGCTAGTCGGGGAGCAGATTTTGGCGATATGTCGGCATACCTTACTTGGAGGGACTACGCCATCACAAACACGTTGGCAATTCCAGGACCCGTCATCGCGGGTTACATGTGCAAGACGAAGTTATTCGGACGCAAATACACCATGGCGTTTGGAGGTGTACTGTCGAGTAGGTTGCCGAAATCGAAGAGATGAATTGGAAACATCAACCGCTAACACTTTCGAAGTGGCTTTCCTTCTCGCATACACCACAGCTCGCAACGCCGCTGCAAACCTTGGGTTCTCATGCGTTATCAGCATAGTCATCAACATTGTAAGTCTGACCATCCCTTTCTGCTGCCTATGGACTGACCACGTTTACTGTAGTACTACGGCACTCTTTATGCGTATACGCCAGAAGCCTTGCCTTCTGCGCATCGTGCTACCGGCAACGGCACAGCTGTCGCTTGTAACAGGTTTTTCGGCATCATTTCTGTCGTCATTGCAACATTTGCAGATACATCAACTTCGGTGCCGATTTACCTTTGCGCCGCGCTGTTTGGAGGATTAGCGGTCATTTCCGTCATCTTTCCCTTCGAACCTGCGCGCAATCATTCGCTTTGAGCGGCACAGGCGAGATTGCTGTGAAATGGACGAAGGCGCCATGGGAATAAGGCGGCAGTGCTCAAAGCACTTGGTAGGAAGTTTAGAAAGAAGTGCATATTTGTACAGGAGGTAATGTGAACTTTTGTTATTCGTGAACGTTCAGCACCCGCGCAATGTGGACTTTGGATGAGATCAGTGATGGGGTGCTCATCGCCATCATCTTCCGCAGGTGAGGGGCCGCGCTGAGCCTGTGACCTCGGCTCGGGAGAACACTTGGAACTTTCCTGCTTTGCCGCTACACATCCTCATCCTCACATTTGCAACCTCCATCAACTATCGCTAGACGGCTTGTTCACCTTCTGACACTCTAGATGGAAAATTCACAAGATGCAATAGTGAATCATCTATGACGCAAACCATCTACGTCCAGCCGCCCCCACCCAGCGACATTTCTTTCAGCCACGAAGAGGCATTCACCAAGACCTCAAAAAAATATATCTCCATCGCTCATAGACTATCTGCGTATCAAGGTTTTAATTTAATTTGTGGCATGTTTGCTACTTAGACGAGCATGGTGGGATGTCACGGTTTGGGGTATCTCCTGCCTCACCTGCAATCGCACCTCACTTGTATGGTAGCGAGTTGCGACTACCTACATTGAACTAGCGCTACCCACAGCCACATACCTATATATACAGTTTGTAGCTTCACTCAATACAACCTCAGTTCAATCCTTCAATTCTTCCTGCATATGCGCTGTTCCTACACCGCGACATGGGAGGAACGACCCATGCTGTAAATAGTAGCTGTGATCACCACCCGATTTCTCGATCGCGGATTTCCCAGAGCCCCAAATCTTATATCTCCCTGCTGGATACGTCCAGTTCCAGTCTTCCCAGCGGTTTTGCTCGAGCACTTCGCGATAGTGCAGACTGCTTCCCGGCCACACGGCGGTGACTTTACCAGATTGTCCTTGCTTGTCTAGTGGAACGTTCGTTAGCGTGTAACACTGCGACACGAGTAAGATCTGAAGGATATCGATTTACTCCATTTTGAAGGAGAACAGAAGAGAACAAGAAACAGGAAGATATGAGCTTACACCAACTTGTGCACGTGCCAGACCACACAGCACCGACCATGAAGTCCTCCACCTGCTCGTTGAAATCATCTTGTGCGCCTTTGTCAGGCACAAAAGTAGCAACGTTCAGCTCATCCACACGCCGCAATAACCGACCGATGAAGTCGGCCATGGCCTCAAGACTCCCTATTGAACATTAGCCAATCGTAACCAGGATAAATTTTTGAAGTGCACCACTCACCGATCAAACTCCCATTTGCGACCGGGCAGTTCGGGCCCAGCATGGAGAGATAGTTCGGGAATCCGGCGCATCCCAAACCCATGTACGAGGCTGGATCGTTGTTCCACAGATCCCTCATATCCACGCCGTCGCGACCTACCAGCGAAAACCGCGGACGGAAAGTCGTGTTGAAGCCCGTGGCTGCAATGAGTACATCAATGTCCTTGACGCCAGCCTGCGTTTGCAGACCCTCCGATGTACAGGAAGCAATGGGATCAAAGATACACTCCACGTTGGGTTGTTGTAAGGCCTTGAGGAATGGTTCACCAGGACTAAGTCTCCGACATCCCACTTCATACTTGGGAATGAGTTTTGCCCGCAGAGCTTCGTCCTTGATGCATTTCGACATACTTGCAGTCAACTCCTTGCGTCTGTTGTGCTGGGACGACGAGTCTTTGATAAAGACGGGGAAAAACGTGTTGAAGTAGTTCTCGTACGACTTGCAGCGCGCCAGATACGGTCCACTGGACGCGTGCCTGGCAGCATCGAATGGCTCGAACAGGTCGGGCGACGCGGCGATCCAAGTAGGGCTGCGAATGTACACGGATAGCTGGTCGACCAGAGGCTGGATTTTGGGCACGACTTGAATGGCGCTGGCGCCTGCGCCGATGACACCCACCTTCTTCCCGGTCAAGTCAACCGAATGGTCCCAGTTCGCGGTGTGCATCATAACGCCTTTGAAGTCCTGCAGGCCGGGTATATCGGGATACTGGTAGTGGTTCAGAATACCAGCCGCGTTGATTAGTACATCTGCCTTTCGTCCCGTCCTCAAAACGCCACCACTGCTGGTATCAACCAACCACTTGTGAGTGTCCTCGTGCCACGTACATCTATCGACAGATGTTCCGAACTCGATGTGCTTTTGTAGATCGAACTGCTTGGCCACCCGTGAAAGATAGCCTTGGATTTCGCCGGAAGAAGCGTAAAGAGTGGACCAGTCTTTGGTCGGCGCGAATGAGTATTGGTAGATGTCACTCGGCACATCACAGGCGCAACCTACGCCACATTTAGTTGACTCCTTTTACGAACAGTTGGCCTGGTCCTACCTGGATATGTGTTCTCCAGCCATGTGCCGCCAACACCATGGTTTTTCTCCACAACCTCAAACGTGTAAGAACTTGCGAGGTACTTTTGGAAATGATGTGCTGTCAAAACAAGGTCAGTCATCAGACACACTATCCATGATAGTAAAGCGGACCTAAAAGTATACCAGATACGCTGGCCGAATTAGCATCGCTCACACGCCTTATCTCAAGACTGACCCTGCACCAATGATGATTATATGGCGTTTCTTGCCGAGCGACTCTTGATGAGCATCCTCATGTCGCGATCGTTTCAACGGCTCCGGCGAGGCGCTATCGGCTTTGCGTTTTGCGTGCGGCATATCGAACTTCGAGGATATCAAATCAAGACGGGCCAAAGGAGCAATCTGTGCCAAACTCATGAAAACGACTGAAGCTTCTAAAAACCCTGACGAGAGTACGGAGTACGCGTGCTTGCAGGACTATCTGCCGTACACACGTCTGGCTCCTACACATGCTACGGACCGCTTCCGGATGGTCAATGCCGCCAGAATTGGTGCAACTAAGCGCATACTCGATATGTGTGGGGACGGGCCGGCTTCGATTGATTCCGGTCACGTGCTCAACGCCAGGAACGGCAAATGTGTCAAAGGGCCTTACACGTTAGTAGCCAGTCTATGAAACACATAAGAAGTGAACCGAGTTGTTGTAATTCATGATGAGAATATCTTGGTATGGTCGTTATCTCGCATGGTCATGCGCAAATGCAAAAGTCGGGTTACCAACTGCTGGCTCTTAGAGGCTGCTCCAAACCCAGAGAGCCATTCAGCTAGTTGTATCTGATGTTGGTAGTGCAAAGGTATGCATTTGTTTGGGCAATGCCGTCTTCGGTGGAAGCTGGTGCGGATTACTACCAAGATGTATAAGTTTGGTAAATTTTGTCGCTCACGAGACCAGCCCGGGGGCTTCTGAGGCTCCCGAGGTCCTGTTGGGTGTGATCGAATTCGCCTTTGAGGCTACATACGCGAAGAGGGAAGGCGAATGGGCCCTGCCGCGATGCTTAGGAATCTTGAAGCGGAACGTGGAGTATTGTATTCTCATGTCATCTCAGATGCGACGCGACCTCAGGAACAATCACGGCGCAATTAAACATGAAGTAGGCATGATGGGCAGTTTCCTAAGTAACTATCTGGCCACGCTAGACCTCGATATCCTTTTGCGAAAGTACAAATTTCCCGTTCTCAAGTCGAAACGCCAAGCGCATGGGCGAAACAATGCCCAGAAATCCTAACATGACTGGCGGGCGCTATTTTCCCGAGTTGTGGCTGTGAAGTTCACCCTCCAACGGTCAAACCACCAACATCATTATCAACAATTGTGTGCAACTAGAGTGCAATGCACCGGCAAAAGAACACTGAAGTCGGCTTCTGGACACGGAACTACAAGTTCCCCCACACTTTACCCCAGAATCTGTACCTGCATGCGCGATCGCCGTTGCGACAATTCTTCCGTCCCCAGATTCCGTCAATCGCCATGCTCTATTCACGGCGTACAAGCCACAATCTCAACGTCGCGCGACGTCGCTAATGCTCAAAACACCCTGCCGCGGAGCCCCCAGACTTCCGATGTCTAATGGGGAAATGTTCCGTCCAGGTACCCTTTTGCAATTTCATCAAGTGACCTTGACTCAGTATTCGCCGGCGCGTTAGGAGCACACACTGCGGCGCTTCTGGTATATAATCACTGCGTAATGGCTGCAGAGAATAGGAACATCTCAATCCGTCCATTCAGTCTTCTCGAGAGCTTTTCTGTTGCCACTGCCATTCTTTAAAGATCCAGGAGATCAGCCCGTTTTTCACCAGCATCATCCAGGTCAATCCAATCCACCTACACTCCCTCCAGCAATCCAAAATGAAGTTCACTCAAGTACAACTCGCCGCCCTCGCTGCTGCTCTCTCCTCTGCGCAAACGCTCAACATCCCGTCCCGCGTTGGCGACGTTGTTGCGCTCCCCTCGGCGTCCGCCATCACTGGCAGTGTTGATCTCGGCAACAGAGAGTTCGACCGTGGCCAGCCTTGCAACTCTGACGCGGACACTGGTAGCGCCAACGCTGTATTTGTCCTCGCGGATGGTGCCAGCCTCTCCAACGTCATCATTGGAGCCAACGCACTCGAGGGCGTGCACTGCAATGGAACCTGCACTTTGACCAACGTGTGGTTCCGCGATGTATGCGAGGATGCCATCTCCGTTCTCGGTACGGGTGATGCGTTGATTGTTGGTGGAGGTGCACAGGAGGCGAAGGACAAGGTTGTCCAGCACAACGGTCGCGGAACTGTCACTGTAAGTAGTCGCTCTTGATACTCCACTGCGACAAAGCCACAAAAGCTAATTCTTCCCATAGATTAGGGACTACACCGTCGTCAACGCCGGCAAGCTCTACCGCTCATGCGGCGACTGCACCAATAACGAAGCCAAGTCCCCCCGCAAGGTCATCGTCGAGAACATCAAGGCCTTTGGCATGACCTCCGACCTCATCGGCATCAACTCCAACTTTGGCGACACCGCCACCATCTCCGGCTCGTGCGGAACCACAAAGTCTGTGTGCCGCCAGTACAAGGGCGTCAACAAGGGCAACGGCGACAGCGAGAAGCTCACCACCACCGACAAGTGCTTCGGCGCTCAGGGACAGTTGGCCAAGCTACCACTTTGCGATGGAGCTGCGCCTGCGCCCACGAAGGTGGTGACCACGCTCATTACGAGCACGAAGAAGGCTACTTCCACCAAGAAGACCTCCACCAAGAAGGCTACCACTACCACTAAGAAATAGGAGGTTTCTCCTTGTGTTACTCGGTGCGACGCGAAAAGGTCCGTTCAGGAGGCGGAATGGATGGATAGGTGAAAGCTCTTCTCTTCTTGTTTACACTTTACCAAAATGTATATACTTCTCTACAATTCATCATGGACTTGTCCCAGTCTCGATCTAAAGCAGAGCCTCATATGTGACAAGAAAAGTGCAGTGACTTTGTGCACAAATGGTAGCTGTTGAAGACGGGGCGAAATTCTCCGAATGCAGTTCTCCGCTGTGCAAGCATATCTACGCTGACTTCGAAGTGGCGCATTATTTGAAGCAAGAGGCTAAGCGAGGCCAATGATCCTCGGTGGAGAAGGCAGCTAGTGTGTTTCAAGTGTGACTGTTGAAGTAAGGTTGCCGGTAGAGTTGTCGGTATATTCTCCGCCCCACAACGCCACTGATGCGTGAAGAACTAGGCATGAGCTTAAGAGTGAGTAGGTATGCCGGCCAAGGGTTGGACTCAAGACATGGTTACTAAGGATCTGCACCGGGAATCTCGACGGGTTCATCAAGCCGACAACGCCAGCTGCCTCGTTGTTAGGTCGCAGATCGTATTTGTCATGTGTAGAGGCTAGGACACGGGACCATGGACCTGGTATAGGGAATAAGTGTCTAAGGAAGAGTTGGGGTTCAAGAACAGACCAATGTAATGCTTTGGCTTCGATCGTCAGATGCTAGATGGCATCGAGGCCTTATTGCTGGGGGCCTTGCAACGAGCGATGCTTCCAGTCGGTTTGACATGTTGTTTGCACATAGCGCACACCTTTGAGAATGTCAGCTTCACATGCAGCGCCAGATAATCTCCGCAGTAAAACGACAGGTCTAGTCAGGACTATAAACGCAATCGCAGCCCGGCGCATGTAAGGCATGAACTTCGTCAATTCGCGCAGCCCTGGTGGAGTGATATCCGACGCCAACCTGAGGACTGTTGGAATTGTACGTCAACCTCTCGCTCGGTGAATGGTGCTGGAAAGAACTGGATGACGTGGAATGGAGGGTCCAGACTTGGATGTAGCCACGAAGGCGGCAGGAAGGTAACATCTAGTACAACTCTGCCGAAACCTTCCGGCAGACGGAATGCCCAGGTTCGTCCTACTCTTGCGATTGGCAGGCGGGACGACCCATTGCGCGCCGAGGGCTCCATAGCCCTCCCAAACACCTCGAAAACGTACTACCTGTGGCAATAGTGGCGGTTAGTCGACATCACGTCCCGTGTGTGGAGGCTCCAGTGTTTGAGATGTGCGTTGTGGCAGTTGTTGGCGGAGCCTAGTGGCGCCTTGACGTGAACCGGTGTCTTGAGCGAGTCGTGTTGGAGTATGTTTCCAGGCATGAAGCCGGTCGCACAGCGTGGAGAATCGCAAATACTCCGCAATGGGCTCCACGATGGTTATATGTCCTCACCGCTGCGTGACGAATACGTGGATTGAGAAAGTAATGCGCCTCGAAGCATGGCTCTCCTTGCATCCGGTTGCGCAGTGCAGCGTGTGCATCAACGTCGCCTGGCTGACAATGCGCGTGCTTGTTACTGTGAAGGAGAATATATCCTTTGCGGCGATGCTCTATAGTGAGTCAATGAACCAGAGTAGACAGAGTCATTGTTGGAATGTGATGAAAGGTGATGGAATGACGAGGGTCCTTGCGGCGATCAAAACGTGGGGCACCTCCCGCGCCCGAGCTGAACCACCTGCAGTCGCGACCAGCATGATTGCCCACAACGCATGAAGAGCTATTCGGGTGTCCCACCTGCATGTATCTGCTCGCCATTCGCCATTCATCCGCCTACACAGACTTGCAGAATTAGCTGCATGATATGCGCGCATCTGAAACACAGTCTTTGTGCATCGCGGGATCGTAGGCTGGCTCCGAGCTTCTCTGGAATTCAAAACCACACGGTGCGGGCTAACCCGCGGAATTTTCGTGCTAACCATCAACTTCATCTTTATTCCACTTTTGAGAAGAGTATGCAAGGCGCAAATTGGCAGCGACAGAAGCGTATTAGCGAAAACGGATATAGATGGCTAATTCCAAGTAAGTCATCGATGAGGCTCTGGGCTGGTGGGGTAGCTCCAGCTGCACGAGCTCGACGGACATTCACTGACGGACTCTAGGTACGAATACGTGCGCCTCTTCGAGCAGCCCGATAATTTACTCGCCAACACCTGGATTGTGGTGCGCATCGATGGACGCGGCTTCTCCAAGTACGTCCATTTCGTCTCTCTGTTTCTTTTTCTCGTCCTCAAGCTGCTTGTTCTTGCATGCAGGTACCCGTCACCAAGGGAGAATCGTACTTTGCCTTGAATCTGTCGCTTGCTTAGGCATTGACAACGCTAGAGATCATAGGCCCATGGCTAATGCAACGGACACAGACTTACGACGAGATACGAATTCGTCAAACCAAATGACCGAAATGCGGCTGATCTCATGAATGCCGCCGCCGAGGCTGTCATGAAGGAGCTGCCGGACCTCGTCCTCGCATATGGGAACAGCGACGAGTACAGGTATGTGCAGAGTCCTTTTCGAAACCTGACCCTGCTCGAGACACTTTGATGTTCTCGATAGATGGCTCGAAACCGCTGATCATTGCCTGTACATGGATATTGATGGCCGATGTTCCACTCAGGGCTAAGCTGACGTGTATTGTAGTTTCGTCTTCCACAAGGACTGTGCGCTTTTTGAAAGACGAGCCAGGTACGCAAGCCTTCTGATTTGTCGACGCTTACTATGCAGCTGCCTGCTATACGTGGTACTAAGGTATTATTAGCAAGTTGACCACAACCATCACCTCCACGTTCACAAGCTATTATGTCTTTCTTTGGTCGCAGTACTTCCCGGACAAGCCACTTGCGCCGCCTTTACCGTCCTTCGACGGACGTGCAGTGTGCTATCCGAGCGATTTTAATTTGCGGGACTACATGAGTTGGCGACAGGTCGACTGTAAGTCAACTATCTTATCTCATACTTTGTCGCCTGTCATGGCTATTGGTCCTTCCAAGGAAGAGCTGACGCAGATTTATCTCTTGCGCTGTATACTTGACGAATTGCAGATGCCTGATACTTCTCCAGGCCATATCAATAATTTGTACAACACGACGTTCTGGGCTCTTGTTCAGCAAGGTGGCATGGATGCGCGCGATGCGGAACAACGACTCTCGGGCACAGTCTCATCTGACAAGAACGAGATTCTTTTCAAGGAGTTCGGCATCAATTATAACAACGAGCCCGAGTGTTTCAAGAAGGGCACCGTATTATATCGCGATGTGAGTCAAACCGTTACATCCTTATCTTCGCCCCCACCTTCTAACGACCATAGTTCTTTCCCACATCAGCTGCTCAGCCACGAGAGAATTTGACGACTATTGTATCACCCCAGCCCAGACGAGTATCTACTCGACGTGACACACGAGCTGTTGAAACCGCCATTCCTTTTCTACAAGATCAGGTGGCCTCGCCAGCCGCCGTGGTGCCTGGACCAACATTCCTGTCTACAACCTCCACGCCGTCTCCTCCGCCATCTCCTCAAGCCATGTTCCGGTCTGCTTTGCCCAATCCGCTTCGGTCGAATCCTGTTGTCAGCCCTCGGAATCAGACCTACCCATCAGTCACGATGCCACTATCACCGCCATCGACTGTGACCTCGCCTATGGGTAACATATACATGACATCCGGACCTGGAAAACAGCACTTCCCAAATTTGATCCCTCTGCCACTCTCTCCACCTATACTCAAGCCGAGCACGAGACCTCCACAGTCTCTGAATGCGCCGAATCCAACAACACGGACCAACTTCTCGCCCACTTCTCCTGCCGATGACTTTCCTGCTGGATTTCAAATTTCAGGTTACTCTCATGCTGCACGAACGATCAATAAACGTCCCTCTTCACACTCAGCATCCGCATCCTTGACTATGCCAGGCCCCTCCAATAAGCAAACACCAAGACTCAAGCAACGATCGCCTAGCCAGCCTCATCTACCGAGTTACTTCGCTAGCAGTCAGCGACAGCCACCAGAGATCCCTCTTCGCATGTCGAGCATTCCCACCAACAACAAGCCACGAAAACTGTCACTGCAGAATCATCGCTCCATGTCTACCATCAAGCCGGAGAAGGAAAACACTGTTACTTTTGCACAGCACTCCGGCGCATCCACGCCTCGTCGTGTCAGCCCACCACTGCGTACCAACAAGGCCCTTCCTAGCCCACCCATGGATGCAGGCGAGGAAATGCGAACGAGAGAGAAAGTCATGGGCAGCAGTCCACAAGAATGGTCAAAGTCCCCTACCACTCGCGACTCGCCACCCCGCAGGGACAGCGAGAGTTATAAGCGTGGAGGCCAGGTGTGGCCCGAGACGAGTCGCAGTGACGATGTTGCGCACCCTGGAATCGCTGAACTGCCTGCCACGTCGACGAGGAGAGCGAAGAGTCATTCTCGTCTACACTCGGCCCCCGTCTCATCGTCGCTGAGCTACCCATTCGCGACACCCAACGTCGAGACCCTCGCTGCAGCTTCTGCACAAGCTCAAGTACCCACTTCTACTTCCCCGTCTCCCTCCTCTTCCATCCTCCCCCCGGCACCCCTCAAACCCAGCCCACCCCCTCCCACCAAGCCTCCACCCGCCATCCCCGACCGCTCCAAATCCGCCAAAGCCAAAGCCCCCGCGGCCTCCAAACCGCACAATTCCAACTCAACCGACGTCAAATCACACAAGTCCAACTCAACCGACTCCAAGAAACTCAAAGCCTCGCTCACAGAGTCGGGCGGCTGGGCGGCTGGCACGCAACCCCCGATGAGCCGCACACAGAGAGACAAGGAGCGCAAGAAACGTAGTAGAGCCAAGGTGATGATTGAGCATGTGGATATTATCAAAGATGAGTTTTGGGATAAGAGGCCGTGGATATTGAGTGGGAAGACTGGATGAATGGGTGGGATGTGGGTGGGGTATCTTGTCGCTATGAATGCTACTTCTACCATGTATGCTCGTTGAATGCAATCCCCGTGTTTCACGCAGCTGCCGCCTCCTCCGCCGCCTTAATCTTACCCCATCGACTCTGATCCTTCTTATCTCCCCACTTACTCTTCGTTTTATTCCCGTCCTTATGCTTCTCAGCCTTTTCCGCCTTCTTGCGCTGCTTCTTCTCCTTCATGGCTGTCTGGTAGTCTGTGCGGCTTTTGTATTCGACTTTCTTGTCGTTCAGCTTAGCTTTTTTAGCTTCCTTGTTCTCCTTCCGCCGTTGTCGCTTCTCCTCCTTCTTGGCTTGCGCTGCGGCGTCGGCGGGGCTGGCGGCGAGGACGGGCTGGCCGGGGGCGGTGGCTGCGGCGGCTTGTGCGATGGCTGCGTCGCCTTCGAGGTCGGTGATGAAGAGGGGCGGCGCGGCGGGTGCTGACCTCGCGGCCTCTGCGGCTTTCAGCTTGTTGCGCTTCCCCAGCTTCTTGTTCGACTTCTGCACGCGGCGCTGGAGGTATTGCTCGATCGACTGGCCCTTTGCGGCGGCGCGGTCCTCGTACCATTGCTTCTTCCTGGGCGAGAGCTTGGCGATCTTCTTGTCCACGGCCTCCTGCACTTCGGGAGATGCGGCCAGTTGGCCATGCTTCGACTTTGTAGGATCGGGAGGGGTGCCCTTTACACGGCGCTCTTTCTTAGTCTTGGCGTCTACGTCAGGTGCATCGTCGTTCTTGGCCTTTTTCTGTGTGGCTGGAGTATCGTCGGCGTCGCGCTTGCGCTTGGTCGTCGGCTGTGAAATTTTGACAGACTCTGCGGGGGGTTCGGTGTCAGAGTCAGACGTGGGCGGTGTGCTTGCGCCGGACGGTGGTGTAGACGTCTCGGTGGTGTCTGCTGAGGTGTCGTCGATTGTGCCTGCAATCTCGTCGCCTTTCACGAAGAAGCCGTAGAGCCCGCCGCGGTTGATGCCCTTGGTTCGAACCTGGTTGAGGGTGCTCTGTGTGCCGTATTAATAATGGGTACCTTTTTGAGCGCATTGTGATTCCAATTACCTCCTTGCCCGTGCCAATACTCTGCAAACTCTCGTCAAAGGCGCGCATCCACCACTGGTCGTCTGTCGTGTAGGCCGCCTTCTTCTTCCCGAGCCCCAATTGGTCCTGCTTGTGCGAGATAAGCAGCGGCTTCTTGATGCCTCGGCCCGTGGAGTCGAGTGAGTGACCTGAGCCCTTCCAGCCCTGCTTGCGCAAGTAAGATTCTGCGTTCATCTGGTGGGCGTGGAGGGTGAGAGCGGCGGAGCGCCGCTCGTGGAAATTTTGGTGGGTCGCCGCTGCCCGAACTTTTCCCGGGGCGCCAACTGCGGACTTCCGGCGCCATCGAACATCTCCCGAGGCCCACCAACACAACAGCAGCAGGACCATCATGGAGCCATCGCTTCTGCGGCCGATACTTGATAAGACGGCATTGCGCATCTTCATACTCGGCTTGGAGTCTTCTTGTTACCATTACGGGTAGTTTTGCAATATCCATTCGCTGTGGGACCATCAGCACCGTTCTGTAGCTATATGACCACTTCACACGGAGGGCGACATGAGCCAGAGATGTGGACCGTTTCGATAGGACCGTCGACTTTGGTCCAAATCATGTTGCAATCAAGGACCCACGTAGTGTGGTAAGACGTGAAACCCACGAGTGCTACTGGGATGGCGACCTCACGTGCCCAAACATGCGTCCTGTCGAAGAGACCCGTGGACGTTCACAAGTATTTGAAAGGACTGCTGACTGTCATGTTTCGTCAGAAACGATTCAAGATGGATGCACAGGGGTCTCAATCACTCCTTCCCATCTTATTTCTTGACCTTCTTGCCGCATGGCAGTTGCGCCTTCCTCCTTTCCACCCCGACTTCTCTCACTTCCAACGCCCTTTACGGCATGCTTTTCCACTTCTATCCACTTCTGTCACTCTTCCACCCCCAGTCTCTGTTACACAGCTCGATAGCGCACGCATCTCATCACGTCATACATCTCGAAGAAGCCCGTCATCATGATGAGCATCATACTCTTCGCTCTGTTCTGCTCTACAGCGATAGCGGCTTCTTTTCCCGGGCAACATCAACTCCAGTCTGCTCGCGCAATCCCAAACAACCCAGGACTGCAGTTCAATTCAGATGGCGACCTCTCCATCACCGTCTTCAGTGACTTACACTTCGGTGAGCGTGAGTAACTTATGGTGGAAAGGATCCTTCAAGATTTGAGCTGATGGAATGTCATAGCCTCTGGTGAGCAGAACGACTGGAAAAGCATTGGGGTCATGAACTCTGTTCTCGACCACGAGGAACCTGATCTGGTCGTTCTCAATGGCGACTTGCTGTCTTGCGAGTTCGTGGCCCCAGGCAAATACAAAGGGCTCATTGACCAGGTCGCATCTCCGCTCGTCAGCCGAAGCCTGCCCTTTGCCGCCACCTTTGGCAATCACGACTATTCTGAGACCTGCAGCACCCTCGACATCACCGCGCACATGTGGTGGGATATCAAGGGCACAGACGGTTCAAAACTATCCTTCACGACGCAGTCTGTCGAAGGCCCAGTCGAAGAAGTGGGCGTGAGCAACTACTACATTCCCGTGTACAGCTCGTCGAACAAAGACAATCTTGCGATGTTGCTCTGGTTCTTCGACAGCAAAGGCGGCCATGTCTTCCAGCCTGGCAAGCATCTTGATGCTCCGATAGACGATTTAGTTCATGACAAGGTTTGAAGGTCCTATATGTCTTGGTTCAGTGCTTACTTTCCAGGTAATATCTTGGTTCCAGAAGACAAGCGACCAGTTCAACCAGCAGAATGGTCGAACAATCCCCAGCCTCGCTTTTGTGCATATTCCGGTGCAAGCCACGCGCGCGTTCCAGAAGTCCGGACAGCACAGTCAGAGCAATACACCAGGTCTCAACGAGGATGCTATCGGTCATCAAGGCAACTGTCCTGGTTTCGATTGCTACACCCACAGCGACTATGCTTTCATGAAGGCCCTGGTGGAGACAGATGGCCTGATGGCTGTCTTCTCTGGTCATGACCATGGCGTTGAGTAAGTTCCCCGCAACCTCCGCACAGCTATAGGCTTCGGGATAATTAACTTGCGCAAGTTGGTGCATGAAGTGGGCGAACGAGCTACCCACCAGTCCTTCCAAGGGTAACGGCGTCAACTTCTGCTTCAATCGCCATTCAGGTTTTGGTGGCTACTCAAATTGGAAGCGCGGTGCACGTCAGATCATGGTCGAGGAAGATAAGCTGGGGAAGCACGAGCTGGAGACGTGGAACCGACTGGAGGACGGCAGCATATCTGGCCTGGTCACACTGAACGCCACCTATGGAACCGACCGTTACCCGAAAGTCGAGAAATTGGTAAGTTCCGGCGAGTAGAACAAGCCGGTGCTCGCTTCGAGGCTCGAAAGATCGTCCATCCCATCATTCAAGAGCACCCTTGCACCGACCTCTACCCCGAATGTCACAGTTGTCTCAGTGGCGACGTTCACGACCGACACTGCTTCTGAAACTAGTTCAAAGGGCCCTACGCAGACAACTCCACTCAATCCAGTAGAGCCGACGCAACCCTCTAGCAAGGCGGACGGTGGAGCTTACGGTAAGCTTACGAGGTACCTGATTTGTCTAATGGGATATCTCACGGTCATGATCTTGCAAACGGCATAGTCGGTTTTTCGACATCGGTTATCTGGAGGATAGAGCTTTGAGTCATATTCACCAATTTTCCTTCGCGTTACCTGAACTTGCACATCTCATCAATCATCGGCGTCCTTTTTTGCATCGCTCACAATCTAGGAGCGAAGTCGCAATTTTCCGGAGAGAATAGACTTGAATGCTTCAGAACCCTGGATGTCCACCCGAAACCGATTGTGACCGATCCACTAATCTCGCGGCCTGGTGCGCTCCACGGAAAATAGAAGGGGGCGCAGCTGCCGCAACGTGAAGGCAATCAAACAAGACGGGTGATCATCGCTTTGTGCGGGTGGGACCGCAGGCCACCTCCAACCGCTTGAATCCTTTAACCAATAAAAGTTATCCCGGCTATGCGCTGCAGGCGCTCTTCTCCCGCAGCCCTGCATGAAAGAAACACGACACTGGAATGTGGCGCCAAGCCAGTCCGGATGCGGCCATATCAAGGTATGAGCCACCCCCTCCTACAATAAATGCCGCATCGCAACCTTGATTCACAGCACGTGGGGACCTTCATGGCGCGATAAGCTAACAGTCAAGCAGCCAAACAAGAGTCAAGGCGTGCTTGCATGTGCTTGACATCTTAGCTTCGTGTCAACCCTCTCCGGCAGTGTTAAGATAAGGTTGAGCTATAAGATACCGTGCCAGTTCATATATCCTGATCGTACCAGGAGTTGAGCAACTGAACCATCATGGAGACTAGCATTCAGTTCGCAGACGATGCCCATCGCCCGAGAAACGACTCCATTGGCGGTGTTGTGCCGTTGCGCCATCGCCCGCGTTCACGTAGGAGCGGACAGTCTCTCGAGATATCCAAGAGCGCCGACATTGGGGACGCCGAAGACGAAGATGCAGGGCTTCGTGATGAGCGCGACTACAAGAAGAAACAGGTCAGTGGGTCCGCGGACCGGGTGGAGCACAAGCTGACCCAATCCCAGGTGTTCAGCGTGGGCCAAATGCTCTTATTAGCCTACCAGTCTGTCGGCGTAATATACGGAGACATTGGTACCTCGCCTCTCTACGTGTACTCGTCGACCTTCACGGAAGCGCCAAGTCGTGCGGATCTATTGGGTGCGCTTTCGTTGATCATCTGGTCGCTTACTTTGATGGTTACGGTCAAGTACATCTTGATCATCTTGCGAGCCGACAACGATGGCGAGGGCGGTACTTTCAGCACATACTCGCTGCTGTCTCGCTATGTATGTTCTGATCGCCTTCAGATCTACGCAACATGCTAACTTGGCAAGGCCAACATCTCAAACCGCGACCCTCGTGAGGCGACAATGATTCGTACGTACAAGTTGCGATTCGGTTACTCTGAGCTTCTCTGACAAGCAGTAGGCATGGAGCGACAACTCAGCCAAGATCTCAGCCGCTCGACCAAACATGTCCGATCCACGATTGAAAATACCAGGTTCTTCCGCGGGCTGCTCAAATCGATTGGCGTCCTAGCGGTGTCCATGGTCATGGCTGACGGCGTCTTGACGCCTGCTCAATCCGTGCTGGGTGCTGTCCAAGGTCTGACTGTCGTGAATGAGAACATCGCCAAATCTACTGTCGTCGGCGTTACATGCGCCATTCTAGTGATGCTGTTTCTTTTGCAGCCGCTCGGCATCTCAAAGCTTACTATGGTGTTCTCGCCCATCGTCGTGCTATGGTTGGCTTTCAACGCTGGATTTGGCGTCTACAAT
Organism: Ophiobolus disseminans; assembly: GCA_010093685.1. Classification (NCBI taxonomy): domain Eukaryota; kingdom Fungi; phylum Ascomycota; class Dothideomycetes; order Pleosporales; family Phaeosphaeriaceae; genus Ophiobolus; species Ophiobolus disseminans. The sequence continues at coordinate 8,514 of MU006241.1, read as the reverse complement.
CTTGCGAAGTAAGTCGTGGACATCGCTACGCCAACCAGTATGCGACTGACAGTGTTAGGTACGACTACTTGATGTTGAAGGGTTTCAACCCGTACTATGCTTTCGATTACCTCATGCGCAACAAGTACCACGGCTGGAGAAGCCTAGGTGGTATCCTGCTCTGCTTCACGGGTGTGGAAGCTCTCTTCGCCGACATAGGCGCCTTTAGTCGGAGAGCCGTGCAGATTAGTTGGCTTGGCTATACCTACCCATGTCTTCTCCTCGCATACTGCGGGCAAGCCGCGCACATCAGTGTGTATCCAGATGCATTCTCGAACCCATTTTACAACAGCGTACCAAAAGGCTGGCTCATCCCTTCGCTAGTCGTTGCCCTTGGAGCCGCCATCGTTGCGTCGCAAGCCATGATCACTGCAACTTTTCAGGTATGTACACGAGTATTTTCTTGCAAAACATCGCTAATGAGATACAGCTCTTGACGCAAATCATGAAGTTGTCGTACTTCCCGCAGGTCAAGGTGGTGCATACTTCCAAGGACTATCACGGCCAACTCTACGTCCCTGTAGCGAATTGGCTGCTCATGGTCGGTACCGTTCTCGTCGCCGCCATCTATAACAACACGACCTCTCTTGGAAATGCCTACGGCGTCTGTGTCATGTTCGTTACTTTCTTCGACACTTGCATGGTCACGCTAGTCGCAATCCTTGTCTGGCGCATGAAACCTTACTTCGTCGTCCTGCCTTGGCTATTCATTGCGTGCCTCGACGGCACCTTTCTCTCTTCTGCGCTCACCAAGGTACCCGACGGCGCATGGTTCACCATCCTTCTCGCGTCGCTACTCGCCAGCGTGTTTATCCTCTGGCGCTTCGGCAAAGAGCAGCAATGGTTCGCTGAAGCAGAAGATCGCTTCCCGTCCACGCATTTCGTCAAGACGAACGACGCCGGCGACCTCCAGCTCACCGAGAAGTTCGGCGGCAAGGTTCTCAGCCTTGCCCAGGGCTTCGGCGTCTTCTTCGACAAAGCTGGCGAAACAACACCCATCATCTTCAGCCAGTTCATCCGCAAACTCGTCACCGCGCCTGAGGTCGTCGTGTTCTTCCACCTCCGACCGCTGGACCAGCCCTCCGTCGCGCCTGGGGATAGGTACCACGTCACCCGCCTCGCAATCCCGAACTGCTACCGCCTCGTCGTGCGCCATGGGTACATGGACGAAGTCATTACTCCCGATCTCGCTGCGCTGATCTACGACCAAGTCCAGAAACACATTGTGAGCCGCGCACTCGATCGCGAAGGCGAGAAGGCATCATCTACAGGCACTGCAGTCGAGCAAACTTCAGCCCGACCCGCCGCCGGGGCAAGCGCATTTATTCGCGCACCCACACCCTCGCCCAGCACCGGTAGTTCGGGCAGCACTTCCTCGCGTCTCGAGAGCCTGGAGCGCGCATACAACCACGAGGTACTATACATCATCGGCAAGGAGCAGATGAAGGTGCGACGCGGTACGAACTTTGTGCGCAAGGTGGTGCTGGAGACGTTTTTGTTCTTGCGGGAGAATACGCGTGCGAAGATTGCGAGCTTGAAGGTTCCGATGGATAAGGTTATTGAGATTGGGTTTGTCAAGGAGGTTTGAGTTAGGGGGTGGTGAATTGCTCCTACACGGAAATCGAACGACGTGCGATGAATAGGTTCGATGGTGAAACGCAGGTCGCATTCGATAACGTAGTTGTAGCAGAATAACACCAGCTCCTACGCCCCAGGCGCGGAAGCTACTCTTGCGCAATGAAGTAGCCTTTTAACATGCGCATTCTCAATTTATTCTTGCTCGCGATCTATGCTAGTGTACTTTGGACCGCGAAAGGCGGGGGTGGAAGGTGTTCGAGTACGATGGAGTGAGCGTTATTTCCACGAGCTTTCGAACGTTTGGCCGCACGAATTGTTCAAGTTTTCGTACGCGTGGTGCCACATATTGTGCAGCTGCATGCTCTTGAATGCAGGAGGCGTGAGCAAGAGATTTTCGGACGCGATGAAGTAAGCACGGTATGTTAGTGAGATCCATAGTAAAGTCGCGCTTGCTAGTACTCTATTAAGCACCAAAAGCTTCCGTAACTAGCGCCCGCACTGCACTCTTACTAGACAGCAATACTTTGTGACCGGTCTTACAAGGAGTTGTGTCGCATCACATGCTCGGCCCCAACCACTGCGAAAGCAGAGTTTCAGAGAATAGTACGTACGAGTCATACGTTTAAATTATTCGGAAGCGACTGTCAAGGCTGAATCAGGCAATAGCCCGCTAAAAAGGACCTATGTACCGACCTAATCGGTCAAGAATTGTTGCAAGGCTTGGTGCGCGCGTTGAGCCTGTAAGCAAGTTTAGGCTACAGCTTTAGAAGGCTGTAAGCCAGGAAGATAACCCCGCTCGAGGCATACTTTATCGGCTTACACTACACCTCCCTAACCCTAACACGACTTTTGCAACCTTTGCTACGAAGACAGTACCTTCAGGTCCTTTTCTGCAGCCTACCGTTATGATTTCCTTACATCGCGATCAACACATGTCGACTGCCAATGCGAATCAGTCCACAGGGCGGAGCTTGTCATCTTCGATCATAGCCGGTCTCAAGCCCTACATGTATCGACCGCTAGAAACAGAGACCAAAGAGATAAGGCTAGTCCAGGTCGTTCCATCCTCTAAATCATGGTCAGAAGCGGGTTCGACCACAGGAAAAATCGTGTTCCGTATGTTTCGCGAACGACTGGAATCACCACTCCAGACCAAACCTGTCAAATATGTTGGGTTATCATATGCGTGGGGAGCAAAGAATGCCCCACTTCGTCGCGTATATGTGGAGGAAGTTGGGTTCGCTTCGAAAGACGAACGCAACTGGACCTTCATCGATATCAGGGAGAACCTGTTCCAATTCTTGTGGCACTTCCGCGATTCAATATCCAACAGCAGCGACACTTACATCTGGATCGATCAACTTTGCATCAATCAGAAGGACACCAGCGAGCGAAACCACCAAGTTCAGCTGATGAAGTGTATCTACCAAGGCGCCCATGAAGTCACCACGTGGCTGGGTAGTAGTCCTGATCTGAAGGAAGCTGCGAAACGATTTTGCTCGTACTACTACGACTTCGCGACCACGGAATACACCAAGCAAATGGCTGACGACGCAGTAGCTGTGCTGCTGAATGACGCGTACTTCAGTCGCCTGTGGATTGTTCAAGAAGTGCTTCTTGTCCGCAAAGTCCGCGTGCTATGTGGGATCCATTGGATAGAATTCTTCGACCTCCAACAGCGCGGATCCGGTATGCGGGAAGCCGTCTCGACCTGCGCTTTGTATCTGATCTGGGATTCTTTGTACAACAGGAGCGGTGCAGGGCGTCAGTTGGCGACGTGCATCGAACGATACACATCAAACCAGTGCGAAGACCCTCGCGACCGGCTATACGGGCTTCTGGGTCTTGTTCAAGATACGAATTGCATTGAAGTCGATTACGCGAGGCCTGTGTCAGTTGTGTTTTACGACGGTGTTAAGGCTTTGTACACGGAATACTACCGTGACAATGGGTACTTCGAGGGGAAAACAGCAGGGTATGTCGCGACAGCGCTGAAGCTTGCGAAGAACATGGAGATGCCAGACAATCTCTTGCGCAAGTTGCGCGAACTAGAACCAACAGGAGACTGGATCCATCGCATGGCGCCTCTTTTGAGTCAATGGCGATGGCGACCGTAGCCGCGACTGTATCGACGCGAGGGAGAGAACAACACGAGAGAGCTGAACACGTAGAGAAGCAGAATATATAGAGAAGAAAAACACGTAGAGAAGAAAGAAATGTAGAGAAGAATAACACGTGTAAAGGCCTAGCGGGTATAGAAGTACTATATATAGTGTTTGAGGGTACAAGTCACATGTGTACCTCTTTGGGACTAGCGTCTGTTCAGCTCGTTCCTTCCACATAGCCAGTTCTGATAATAACAGACAAGTGCGCATCTCACTTATGCATTTCATCAGGTTATGAGCCCTCACAAAAAATTTCACTGACAACCAACTGGGAGTACTGCCTATGCCGCATTCGATTGACGCATGTCTCAGCCCAGCATTGGTGAGGCTTCCGCTTGCAAACTCACCACAAACACTGCGACGTCATACCCTAAAATGGGCATCTACAACGCGCAAGCAGCTGTCCCAAAGCTCGATGCCTCTTGCTTGAACTTCTGGAAATGGGATGCTGCCATCACACTGTACGCGCAGATTCACAATGCAACAGTCATCCTTACCGGCAAGAAGCTGCGACCAGCTAGTCCATTGTACGCCGGCCTCATCGACGAGCCTGAGCCACTGTATTGGAATACGCTAGATCCAAATAACAACAAGCACATTGAGCTCATGTCTAAATGCAAGACATTTGACAATACTTGTTAGTTGATCAACAGCCACATTATGAAGTCTGCAGAGAGGCAGAAAGAGAGGATTAAGTATTGGGCCAAGCTCGACTCCGCCCTTAAGATGACTTTCCTAACTTCAATCCCGCGTGAGGTCTACAGAGCAATCTAAGGCCTTCAACCTGCAGCAGAGTAGTACAGGGAGATCACTCGCCGCTATCGCGATGAGGGCCTCAATGAAGCCTGTACATCCTAGGCTGATTTCTTTAAGCTTTGCTGTGCTGACTGCACGAACACGCTTAAGTTTACGGACAAGTTCCGCGCCTTACTTAATAGGTTGAAGGACATGAACCTTGAGCTACCTGTGAAGGGCGTATTATACCAATTTATTCTTGCAATTGAGGAGTCCTACTCTGGATACGCGCAAGTCGTACGACGCGATATGCGCTCAAAAGGAAACCTCACACTTGACTCCATAGTACAAGAGATCAATGGCAAAGCTTGTCGCGATGACCCTGTCAAGAATACCTCCTTCGCCACCAAGAAACAGCAGAAAGCTGCTAGCAACAACACAAACAGCCAACAAGCAGGGGGTGACAACCACCGCAGCAGAGGCCGCAAGAGAGGAGAACGCAGCACCAGCAACACCCGCAGCACCTGCAGCACTCGCAGCACCTCCAGCAACCACAGCAACCGCAGTACCTACATCTACTGCAACCACTGCAAACGTAAACACGCTGGCTGTAAAGCAGCCTGTTGGAAATCTTTCCCACATCTTGCCCCTCAATAGTAGCAGGATAAGTTCAACTCCTTAGACTCTACAATACCTACAACAGCAGCAGACTCTACAACACCTACAACAGCGGTAGCAGCAACGGCTAACAATTGTCGCAACTGCACAATCTCTTTCGACAGCTCTGCGACAGACAAATGCGGCAGCAAGCATTTCAACTTCACCTCTACCTCTATTAACAGCAACACTGCTAAGGTCTTAGAATAGACTATGCGAATTGCTAGCCGTACATAATACAAAGACTAGACGATTATTGACATAGGTGCGACACAGCCACTGGTTCTGTCAGCCACTGGTTCTGTCAGATAACAGAATTCTGATGAGAATGATAAGTGTTGGGGTTCAATGTGTATATTGTTGTGTCTGTGGTGCAGTCTCTTGAGAGATAAGACGGAAGGCCGCCCTGTCCTAGTCCCTCTTTGGACTAGGGGGTCTATGGAACATGCCGTCTGCAACTCTGTTCCCTTCCACCCAAATCTACCTCATATCTGACAGGTTCCGCTCGCCCACCACGCGGTCCAACATTGCCTACGGTGTGCACTGGTACAACAAAACAGAGGAAGAGGAGGCTGACGTGCTGGCAAGGCTAGTGCAGGAGGCAAAGGAGCAATATTCCCTTCCCTGGCCAGATCATTGTGTACTGCAACTCAGTTGCAAAAATGAAGCACTACGCGGCTATGCTTGGCACTGTTTGTTTCCACCGCTAAGCTGGCACCCTAGAAGAGAAGCAGGCACTCCTGCGCCTGCTTACGGACAGGTAGCAGCAGGTTTTTGTAGCGACAAGCGCGCTAGGTCTGGGCGTCAATTGCGGCTCCATCTGCCATGCCTTCTTTTTGGGGCAGATCCGGCGCTTGAGAGACTTGGTGCAGCAGTCAGGGCGCGCTGGTCGCAACGGCGCGCCCAGTAAAGCAACCATCATCCAAGGCGCAGTATACGCGCCCTATCTCAGGGCGCGAAGTGCACTCGGATCTGGGTGCAGTTTTGATGTTAGGGATAGAAACTACGCGTATGGGCGGCATATTGTGTCACATAGCCCGCATGCAGTATTATTTTCAATACCTAGGTGCAGATAGAGCCCAATAATAGATTTGCCCCAAACTCGAGTATGTTTTTCGCAGCAGTATATTGCACTATTAAGGCAAGTTGCAGCGCAGCAGCTTATATAGGTTGTGTTATTAGGGTTGCATGTTGTATAGACAGTGCATGTTAGTAAGAGGATCAGCAACACCCCGGAGCAAAGTCCAAAGCGTGTTTAGACCTATAACCTTCTAGTAGGTCGCGTTTGTTATTGCAAACAACACCGCGTATAGAGTCTAGTAGAGAACCCTAGATTTAATAGAATACAATAACCTTATTAGCATAGAGTGCGAGTATTTTAAGCATATAGCTCAGTATCAGATAGCTGTGTGCAAGAGGTGCAGGCACGGCGTTATACTAAGTTAGATTTAGGGCTATCTGCAGCGCGTCTACAGAGTCAAGCTGCAGCAAGCAGAGGAGATTGCGGAAAGAGTAGGATCTTGGCCTAGAGTAGCTGAGTACGCTAGTGAGATAGTAGTGCCTAAAGAGTTAGTCCTGCTAATAAACGAGCTGCTGGTGTACAATAATAGGCTACTATACTAAGTTGAGCTAGCCTGCTGCTAGATACTGCGGAGCAAAGGAGTAATGCGAAACCATTAGAAAACAGCACACAGCTAGTTAGTAGCAGGAAAAGGTAGCCGCTCTAGCTAGGTTATAGAGAGAAGAGTATAGGCGCGTATATAACAAGGCGCGCGAGCTGTGTACTGCTAGCGGCTGTTTGTTTAGGGCTAGGGCTCGCAGTACTTCGAGGTCTAGCTACCTAGCTAGGAGGAAGAGAGCGCACGCACCGTGCTGGCGGACGGCAACGCAGCGTAGGCGCAGGTAGGCGAGGCAATAGAGTAAGCGTAGGAGAACGTTAAGAGACGCGCGCAGAGCACGATCTAGGAGGGCGAGCGCGACGAGGTGAACCTGTAGGTAGAGCGGACGCAGTAGCTGCCGTACTTAGTAGGCATAGAGAGAGCGGATTTAATAGCATGTATTAAGAAGCTAGTAGCTAACCCCGATCTAAGGAGCGACAACGAGGCCGAGCTAGTAGAAGCAGCGATCTAGGCAGCTATAGATAGGCTCACGCAATTCAGCTAGTCGTTAGTAATTAAGCGCGTTAGCATTTTCGTGCAGCTGGAGGCGATCCGTACAGAGAAGCAACAGACGCAGTTTAAGCTGCTGCAGCCGTATATAGACAAGAAGGCGATTGTTAAGCACACGCGGCTATAGCAGCAGGTGTTAATGTTTTTTGCGCGTACGCAGAAGGAGCACAGGTAGAAGAGCCTGCAGTACTAGCTTAAGCGGCAGCAGCGCAAGGTATAGGAGGCGTTAGTCTACAAAGCAGAGAGGGCAGCAGGAGAAGAGGCAGAAGAGAGGGAAACCGAGGCAGACAAGCAGATAGACGAGGAGGCAGACTATAACCTAGAGACAGACGAGGAGATAGAGGTTGACGAGACGGATCAGGCAACAGAGGCAGCACCTAATTAGAGCGCTATAAGCGCTAGGCTAGAGAAGTTATCTAGGATCTAGAAAGCGTGCCTAGAGTTTTGTATTGCATTGCTAGACTACCGCATTACCTACTAAGAGTACGACAGCCTGTTAGTGTGCGCGCTAGCGGTGCTAGGCGTGAAAGAGGAGGGCTAGAAGGGGCTAGAGTAGTATCCGCTAATATTGTTAGCTGTAATCAAGACGGCGCGGTTTATAGTAGTGCAGCAGGGGCTAGAGCTGTTAGGTGCGGATCTAGCAGACCCGCAGGATAGTAGCGAGGAGATAGACAACTTTGATAATAGCGCGTACGACAGCGGCCCTAGCCTTAGCCTATGCCGCCGCCTAAAAGAATGCCTGCAGCTAGTGCAGTAGATGATAGACCGGTTTATAGTGCGCGGCAGCTACGGGCTAATGCAGTAGATGCTGGATCTGCGGACGTACAGGCTTAAGATCTATTACAACACTACGTTGCGCAGGCATGTAGAGTAGAGTAGTAATAAGCTGCTGTATAAGGAGCTGCACTTTAGCATAGCGCAGTTCCGCAGCATAGTTCACGGGCTAGCGAGCGAGAGCCAGCGGCTGTTAACTAAGGAGCTGTTGTTTAGCAAGGCTACGTCTGTACCCGCCGTGCTATAGGAGAGCATGCGCAATAACCTAACTAATAAGCGGCTAGAATAGAACTTTTTAAAGGTTTAGGGTTAGGGTTAGGGTTAGGGTTAGGGTTAGGGTTAGGGTTAGGGTTAGGGTTAGGGTTAGGGTTAGGGTTAGGGTTAGGGTTAGGGTTAGG
>MU006240.1:798911-810844 GCA_010093685.1 Ophiobolus disseminans | reverse complement strand
AGTAGACTAGGCAGCCTAGCACGCCTGCAATCTCGTCGCAGAGCGCCTTGCTGCGGCAGTAGATAATGCCTTTAGCAGCGCTCTCTGCTTCCTGCAGCAGAGGCAGTGGCGCGTAGGGCAAGCACCTCGCCTCGTCCATTAGCGTACGAGCAAGGCGGACAGCCATAGCTTGAAGCTCAGCGCGGCGCTGGCATCGGACAACAGCGTAGTGGGCGTCTAGGCGCTGCGTCGTCTCAGCGCGCAGCACAGTCGCCCCAGGCATAAGCATAGTCTCGCGGAATTGAGCCTCCAGCGAGGGCGGCAGCGTTGCTGTGAGCAGCACCTGCTGGCACGGCAGCAGCCGTATGTCCTTGAGCCTGCGCAGCGCCGTCCGCTACGAGTTAGCTGTGATGGCTACATGGCACTTATCAATAACTACGCGGCGGAGCACCCCCTGCCTTGCTAGCAGAGCAGCGTATGAGAGGAACTGGCCGCTGTAGCTCCCTATGCAGTCTGCACTAGCGAGCACGATTGAGGCTGGCGTGCGGCGGTTCTGGTAGTCACCCTCTGCACCTGCCTGCTATTCTATTGCCTTGATGCCAGCCTTGCACAGCCGTACAAGCAGATCCTTAATAAGCGCACAGAAAGGCACAATAAGAATGGTAACGCAAGGCCTGCCGCTCTCCTGCTAGGCTGCGTCATCGAGTACAGCAGCAGCTACAGGAAGCAGCGTCTTACCACCGCCTGTAGGCAGTACTACAATGAGTGGGCTGATGCCTCGTACTACAGCGTAGAGTGCTGCCTCCTGCTTAGAGGACTTGTACGTAACTGGAGAGCCTTGTGGAATACTGAGCACCTGCCGTACAGCGTTCTCTACCTCTCTCTTCTCCTCTTCCTCTTCCTCTTCCTCTCTCTCGCCCTCGTACGTAGGCAATGCTAGCGCTGCCTGGCCCTCTCTTGCAAGCTGCGCTCTCTTTGGCGCAGGGCTATTCTCCTCAGTGCGATCGTGCTGGGGTTGCGCTGCCTGCCTGCTGCTTAGCTCCCGCTTCCGCTTTAGCAGCGCTGCTGGCTTGCTCTCCGCCGGGGCAAAGCCGAGGAAGGCGTGCCAGGCGTGGCTGAGTGTACGGAAGACGTCAATGGAGCGCGTGCTGAGGCCTTGCACCAGATCCGCGCGCACAGCATAGGCAACTGCGCCTGTAGCTGTTGTACGCCCGTTCTGCAGCTCAACTGGGTCCTCTCTATCCTCGTCACTGCTTCCTCCACCCTCCTCTTCCGCGCCGCCGCCGCCGCTGCTGGCCATCTCTATGCGGTACCCGGCAGCAAAGCGCTCTCCTACTACCTCTCGCCCTACGCCTACTGCTGCGTAGCGGTACTCTTGCACTGTCAGTCGTGTCCCTAGCCACTTGGCTGACTCAAGTGTCATTGTACGCGTCAAGCGATCCGTCTCCTATGGCCCTTGCTCGTCCGCCTAGAGGTAGTCAGTCACAGAGGCAGACATAGGCTTGCCTAGCGCGCTCTGCAGCAGCGCTCGCAGTGGCCGCACGTAGAGCAGGTAGGCTGCAATAAGCTGCCCTACCGCCAGAGGCAGGAAGCGGACTACTACCTTAGGCTTATCCCACTGAGATTGTGTCTTGTGGTAGCGGGTAACAACAGCTACCTAACCATCAATCACGTACAGGTTGCGGTCCTGCAGCAGCCCGTTCCGCCACCGTATAGAGAGCAGCTCTGGCCCGCGAGCTGGCTAGCCGCCTGCTACATGCACAGCAAGGCTGAGAAGGTCAAGGAAGCGCTCGATATGCCGCAGGTGCCGGCGCACCTCCTGAGACCTCCACTGCACTAGTTTGCTGCTGTCGCTCTCTGACTCGCTCCCTTCACCTCTCTTAATTGCAGCGCCGCCTTGCTGCTCGTACAGGTGTCGCGCTGCTGGTACGCTTGCTAGCTGCTTTAGCATCCACTGCTCAGCCTCCTGTAGGCGGGCAGGCGAGAGGAAGGAGACGCCTCGCTGTACAATAGTGACATCGTCCTGGATTGCCGCAAGCTCTACAAAGCGCCTGCCCTCCTCCTGCTCCTTCTGCACCCAGAGAACCTGCTCCTACAGCACCTGCGCAGCCTCTGCTACAACACCCTGTGCTATAGTGCGGAAGCGCGCGAGCTCAACTGGGCGGCCCTTAAGGAAGAAGGTCTGCTGGTCTAGCGACCACTACATGCTGCCTGCTATGCTGCCTGGCGTACGCAGCGAGATGAACTTAGCGTACGACAGCAGGCTCAGCATCACGCTCATTAGGCTGTGTGAGCCGTCAACAAGGTGGCAAGACCGCTGCTGCAGGAGAGCGCGCGTCTCTGCTAGCCCCTGCTCACCGCGCTGTCTAGAGGGGAGGAAGGCCTCTGCTACAAGCACCCTCACACAGTACACTAGCGAGCCAAGCAGCGAGGAGAACTTAGGCGCTGTACGCAGCCGTAGCGTGTCTGGGTTGATGCCAAGCGCTGCAAGAAAGTGGATAAGGCCACTCTCAAATGGCTGGTGGCAGACGTCCTAGCAGATGAGCTCCTGGGACAGCTGCAGCACGTACTTGCGCACCTCTTGCACTATAGCAGCGCTCTCTTCTCCCTTTTTGCGCGAGACAATCCTCCAGAGCCTCCTAGCCGCCTGTTTCTGCCTGCTGTGCCAAGGGAAGAGGTGAGCAATGCCCACAAGCGCCTGCAGTGGAGGCTTCTTCTGCTGCCGCGGCGGCTGCTGTTCCTCCTCTTCTGTCTTAACTGCCTTGTCCGCCTCTTCTGCAGCAATCAGCCGGACGCAGTAGCAGAGTAGTTGCGCCCATAGCCTAGCTGCACGCTGCTGGCTACTCTTGTTCTGCATCTGGCCTAGCGGCCTTACATCTAGCTCATTTGGCTTTGCGCTCCGCAGCTAGCGCAGCGTCTCTATCGAGAGCGTGCTGAGCCTACGTACAGCCTGCTCTACTACCTCCTCCACCGCTAGCACCACCTGCCTCAGCACTAGCTCGTCGTTGCCAGGCGGCCGGACAGCATATGCAAGCAGCTTCCAGTCTAGGTAGGCCTGCAGGTGCTCGTCCCATTGCGTCCGCTTGAACCAGCCAGTACGGTCCTTAGCTGAAGCCTCTGCAGCCATGCGATCAATTGCCTCGCTGTCCTCGCGCTTGAGGGCACCTAGAGTAGAGGAGAGGAGAGCAAGCCTCTGTTGGTAGTCGCCCTGCCGCTCTGATTCATGCTGCCCGCCCTGCTCCCTGCCCTGCTGCCTGCCCTGCTGCTTGTCCTGCTGCTCGCCCTGCTGCTGCTGCTGCCCGCCCAGCTGCTGCTGCCCGCCCAGCTGCTGCTGCCCGCCCTGCTGCTGCTCCTCTTGCTCTTCCTCCTGCACAATGAAGTAGCGGACATAGCGGCGCTCGCGGAAGAAGGTCTGCACCTTGACTAGCTGCCAGAGCTGCGCTGCATGATCCTTGTATGAGGCTGCTGCAGAGGACGACCAGCGCGTAAGCTTAACACGATGCTGCTGGTTAATATGCTGTCGCATCTTTACGCGACTTGTGCTAATAAAGCTACAAACTGCGCTATTGCTGCTGCTGCTGCTGCTGCTGCTGCTGCTGCTGCCACTCGTACAGCAGCAGAGGAACGCGTCCTGCGCCGGCCCGAGCGCGTCAATAGGGCTGCTGTAGGGCGCAGGCTGAGCTACCTTGCCTGGCGGGAGTAGAGGCAACCCTTTGTACAAGGCAAGCAGCTCTCGTCGCTGCGGCGCAGGCATGTGGTGATGCTTCTTGAGGTGGCGATCAAGGCCGTAGACAGCGCAGCAATGCTCGCGGCATAGGAGCACGCTGTAGGCTGGATATAGCGTAAAAATAGCTGGAATGCCTTCTCTTTCTCCTCTGTTACCTTGCATCGCGTGTATAGTGTGTATAGCGTGTGCGCTGGGTGTGAAGAGCATGTAGAGCGATCGCGCAACTATGGTGTCGGTGTTCGCGCAACTATGGTGCCGCGCTAGCGCTGCAGCCAATCAGCGATTGCGCAACTATGGTGCCGGGCACCATAGTTGCGGGTGTTCATATGGAGAGGGTCGTCATTGCCGCGATCTGCAAAGACAAGTATACAATTTTCGCAAATACAGTGACCGCATGGCAGGCCGTGCTGTGGTCTCCCGCGGAGACAGCAGAGACACGTACTGCTGCTCTGGATACCAGGCCACCAGCGCTGAAAACGTGCGAGGTTGTCTGTGTGGATGCAGGCCGCTGCGCGGCCCGCAATGAGCTGCTCAAAATACCGGGCCAGGTGCGTTTCGACCATGCTGACTAGGCCGCTCCGCAGAATGACGTCGTTGGTCTCGGCGAGCGCAATGACGCGAGCTTCGCTCATCTGAAGTAAGGCTGGCCGATAGAGTGCGTCGAACACATCCTTACAATCGAAAACTATTCCTAGTCAGTAGGCGACCTTGTGAGAGAGATGGAGTCGGGAGAGAGGGACGATTCGACGACGTACGGTGTGCATTGGGTGGATAGCTATCTAAGAGCAGGCTCGAGGCTAGCATAGGCGCTGCGAATTCTGTCAGCTGGGTAGACGAAACAATCTGCTTGATGAAGTTGGAGAGGTGCTCCGTCAGGTCGGGCGCGACATGATTGTGGGTGGGCCCTTGAAGCATGAATGAAGTCAAAGGGATCATTGAAGGGGCGCGCGAAGTGCGCAGCCGCAGCGTGCAGGAAGGCAGTCATGTGCGTTGCCGAGTACAATGCGCAGCGTGTTTTCCTCTCCATGCGCACGTAGTCTGATCTCTCCATCAGACGGTCTTTGATGACCCTGCAGCGAGCTGCTATCGACACCGCGCGTTTGGGCAAAACGGCAACTACGTCGATGGCAGAAAGCTGGTGGTACGGGCTCACGGCGGTCTCTTCCTCCAGCATTAACAGGAAGGCGCGCTTCGCCCGCTCCTCAGATTGAACCCCGGAAGGGAGTTTGCTGGTCACGATGACCATGCTCGGAAGCGCGGTCTTCAGCGGAGTGGACGAGCGGCTCTGATTCAGCCAGAGAGCGAGGCGCTGAGCGATCGGCCTGAAGCCACCCAGATCGTCAGCAAAGAAGCAAAAAACATCAGCATGGGGAAACAAGAGGTGGGGAAGGAGCTTTTCTGGTGTGACTCCACTAGCAGGTACTCGAAGAAAGTGTCGCTCTTCTCTGTGACATTTCTCTCGCTTTGCGCTGACCTGCCTAGCAGAGCGTTGTTGTGTGTCGCAGCTTGCTAGCAGGACAGGCCTGTCAGTGAAAGTGGTAGCAGGATCAAGGTAGAGGTGCATTTCACTCTGGCGCTGCTTGAAAATGCAAGTCCGGGTTTTCTTAACGCCAAACAGAGCATGCAGGGCAATCGACTTCTCTGCATTGCCGATTAGTACAAAGAGACTAGGTCGCTGTATGTCGGGCGAGGGAAGATCATCCGCAATAGCGGCGGGCCTTCCGGATTGCACAAGGGCAGGCTTTCCACTCCGCTCACAGATGCTGAGCCAGCGGGTATGGTCGCAGCTCTTCATAGCGAAGGTGATGTTAATAGCTCAGCAGCGGCGGGCAGAAGTGAAGTACTTAAAGTGTGGAGCGGAGACTGCATCTGGGCTGTGGCCATGGCCTGCAACCGAACCCCAGCGTCCTATTATTAGCACAATTTGTGCTTATTCAAGAGGCACCCCAAATCGAGGCCCGAAAATGCTCCTAATGCAAAGATTGGGATCATGATCATGGTCATCTACAGTAGATCCCACCAGATAAGTTGTAAGGTCGTTGTCTTGTTATCATACTAGTCATCCAGCCGTCTGCCGCCGGACAACATGACGACGCTGAAGCCGTACGCCACCAAAGAGTCCGTCATCAAATTCCTGCCGCAACACCCAACCTTTGCGAAGCAGCGCAACTGTCTACTTTGTGGCCGCCCTCGCTCGTCTCGCGCTCAACACATGCTGCAAGACTCTACGTCACAACATCTAGTATGCTCAAGACGGTCGTGCACTAAGACCAAGTCTTTATTACGCATGGCTTCAAGCGCCAGCGTTGTGGTTGAGATACATCACTACTACCATGACAACCATCTTGCTAGCGAAACGCAGGCAACTACCTATGTCTCAGAGCTCCATGCCGAACCCACGCAGCAGAGTTGGGCAGAGCTTCCGTGCGAGCGCTTTACGAGTCAGTTAACATCGGAAGGTCACAGAACGCTGCCCACCATATTCGAGGAGACCCCTTCTATCAATGCGTCAAGCAAGCCGAATGCCGATGCAGTGAGAGCAGCGCTCGACAGGAGAGGCTGGTAGATGCTAACAATTGCTTAAGCGTCTGCGCACGATGTGATAACTGTTACCTACCCTGCTCCATAGTTCAACTCAATTAATCTTAAAATAAATTACTATCCCTTACTACGTAGCGAGAAAATCAATAGGTACTTAGACTTTGCAGTTATAGAAATTCTTCCCACGTTTACTTATTTATTCTTTCCTGCTTGGGTTGTATACTGCTGGCCTTTGCTAATTAATTATCTAACATTTATTGCATAGAAAAATACATCCTTATTGTCGCTATCGTGGCTTACTTTACAAAAGCCTTGTTTCATAGCAGCGCAGGAAACCTCTATCACGACTCCAACGCTAAGCCTTCACGATCCGTAAATCTCAACATATACAATATCCAACCGCCGGAGTCTCAGGATCACACTGATAGACCATCCTTAGCCCTATAGCGGCTAAAGGAAGATGATTCATGCAACGTCGCTACGCCGATTGGTACCTCCAATCTAAGCGAGACGACCCTAGTCATCGTGAAACGCCTTCTGCACACTCACATAATAATTACAGTGTAATATAAGCCACAGAGGCTGAAAGGCCAAGTCTATGGCTGCAGCCTAGAATAGATCAAAGAAGAGTCAGATGATCTCAGTCATCCGAGGGGGTTCCCCGCTGTCCCCGCAATCTTACGTCTGCACTTCATCAAATGTTTTCAGGATTGAAATCATTTAAAGAAAGTACGCGGCAACCTAGTGCATGTAGACGATCATGGATCCCCTCTTACAAGCCGATAATGATAGGTTGAGAATTCTTACACGCCGGAAAGTCTCGCAGCTACTAGGAGATGACATCATCAACCCTTTCATTCACTCTGAGGAGCAACGCCATCCATGGTCAGTCAACAAATCCCAAGAGCTCGACTGTCCGCTCCTTCGAATCTGGGACATCAATTCTGGAAGCCAACCGGACGAGGATAATTGCATGCTGTCGAGATCGCCTAATCAGCCTCTCGACACAGAGCAAGTTCGTAAAGATTCCCTTGCCATTCATCTCTATCACAAGAACCGGACACCAACCCCATACATCTCCTTTACCAAATCGGCTAGCGCGATTAAGGATCTCGCGACATTGAGGATGAGCAGGAGACGAGGAGTTCAGACCCTCACTGTTATTGATCCCGCTGCTCGGCTTAGAAGTGGGTTACCAATTCTCGATGTGGCTGCCGAGATGGAACATTATTGCATTCCGGACCCGTACATGAGAGGAAGCAAATACTACATCGACCACTACGTTTGTCTATGGAAGGTAACTGCGGAAGAGACTGTTTGTCACTACGAGTGGGAAGAGCTGGCCAAAACTACGAACTGGTATGACGAGGTCATTATACCGGCATTCCGTAGATTCAGTGGAAGAAGGAGACCTGAGTCTGCTCCTACACGTGCATCGGCATTCGACATGTCGGCGATGATGGAAGGTCTTCCTAGTAAGCTTTTTAACCTACGTAAGTATTTACGCGGCTAATCATTGAAGTTGCGAGCAAATCCATCACTCTAGACATAGAGTTTATTGAGGACTCGGATAGATCTTTTGAGCATGATTATTTGGATTTTGACAACAGCACCGACTCCGATGACGAAGTTGAAGAGGCGAACCAGAATGACGATATAATTAAGTCAATAGAAGGAGCTTGGTAAGGGAAGGAATCATTTAATGTTGCACCTCTTTTTGACTAGATCCATCAGTGTTAGCTTCGAGCTTTGGTTTCTCTCGAGCGTTGTCCGCGTGCGCGATGATGGAGACACAGCATATACTATCCCTCCATGCGTGGCGGAAAACCCTGCGTGCCGGCATGCCGATACTACTTCCTACCACAACAAAGTTGACCACGGCTGTGCGGCCTTGAGAATCTCGGGATAGAAAACTTGAACCTAGGCCTTTCCCCGCGCAAGGTCTCTTCATTACTAAATTCCTAACTGAGTAGCAATACCACAATTGGCTGTCAGCATAGACGGCAGCCCCGCTTCGGACAGCCTCGGATGCAATGTAGGGTATGCGCATATTTCTTAGAGTCTGTGAAGCTGTACAAAGATATGCAGAGAGTGTATCCCGAACGAGGTCCTACTGCAACTCACGTCGTGGCGCTGTGGTGCTAACTCATAGAGCATATCGACGAATGAGCGCGCTACCTGCAAGTTGTATCGAAAAGTCGCAAGTGGGTTAGCAATATTATGTAAGCCCTGATGTTTGATTCTTATCCGTCTTGGGCCATGTCCAAGCATGACTCGCTCGACGCTTAGCTTGGTTGCTCATCTAGCTATGTGCACGTCCCTACCCTACGTATGCGCCTGAGGCTTGCAACTGTACAGCTATTGATCTGCAGCCATGGAGCCTTGTGTGCCTATAAGTCGCCCGCTTTCAGCAGCCTGCCTGATGTGTCTGATGCGTGCGCACGGCAGCGACGTCTCTTGCTACTGCATAATTCTTACCTAGCCTCACCTGTACTACTTCGCGCGATCGAGCCTGCTAGCGTTCTCCCAGGAGAACCTGCAGAAGTGTTATGCGCCTTCTCAAGTGCCGCCTAGGCGATGACGGCTTTGAGCTGACTACTCTCGACGACAACCATGCGCTTCCGTACGCCATTCTCTTGCACACCTGGACGGCAGACCAGGAGGTCACATATAAGGAGCTTCTAAAGGGAACAGGCATACTCAAGTCCGGCTATGCGAAGCTCCGCTTCTGTGGCGAGCGCGCTGCAGCCGACGGTCTCGAGTACTTCTAGGTCGACACCTGTTGCATCGACAAGACCACGAGCGATGAGCTGAGTACGGCGATCAACTCTATGTTCCGCTAGTACCAGCGCGCTACCAAGTGCTACGTATACCTGTCCGACGTCTCTGTGCCAAAGGAGGTCACCAACGCTGAGGCCTTTTGCATATTGTAGGAACAAGCTTTTCAACGCAGCCGATAGTTCACGCGAGGCTGGACGCTGCAGGAGCTGCTAGCGCCGGCCAGCGTCGAGTTCTTCTCCCGAGAGGGCAAGCTTTTAGGGAGCAGGATCTCGCTAGAGCAGGAGATACATGAGATTACTAGAATTCCTACTAAGGCGCTAAGAGATTAGAAGCTCAGCGAGTTCAGCGTCGAGGAACGTATGCGCTGGGCAGCGGCACGCACAACGACGGTGAAGGAAGACAGAATATACTGTCTGCTAGGGATCTTTAGGGTATTCCTGCCGCTTATCTACGGAGAGGGAGAGCACTACGCTACTCTGCGGCTTAAAGAGGAGATACAGAAGCGGCAGCAGGGGCAGATAACAGATCTGCAGGACCTGCCTAGTGCGTCATTCCCTAATAGAAACAGCGTCTTTCTCTACAAATCTTGCTCTACTAACTTAGCGCAGCCTTATTCTCACTGCCTTTCCTACGCAACGAGCTTTTTGTCGGGCAACAAAGCTAACTTAAATTAATCGAACAGGCCCTACTTGTACTAAACTCCCACTAACGCATGACGATATATGAACTAGGGGGATGCAGAAAGTCCGCACTTGTTCTTGAGTTCGCATATCGTGCGCTAGCGGAGTGTGCTAGGGACCTCGTCTTCTAGGTGCCGGCGATTAGCTGAGAGAGCTTCGAGCTTGCCTATCAGGAGATTGCAACCTGCTTGCGGCTACCTAGAATTGCTAACCCTAACACTAACATTAACAAGCTTGTTAAGGAGGCGCTAAGCGCAGACAGCTTTAGCCGCTAGCTAATGATTGTTAACAATGCTAATAATCCTGTAGTCTTGTTAGGTCTAGTCAATAGCTATCTGAAGTTAGCTTAGTTAGACGACTATCTCCCGCATAGTAGTAGAGGTGCTGTCCTATTCACGACGCGGAGTAGGAAAGTAGCTAGAATGTTAACGCCTAGCTGCGTGTTAGAGCTAAAAGACATAAGTTAAGGCGAAGCTAAGGAACTACTAACGCAGCATATGTAAGGGGCTAGGCAGAAGACTGCAGAAAGGCTAGGTTGAACAGAGATGAATTCGATAGAGTCTATCTAGAGCTAGAGAGCAGGCTAACTTTATAGCAGACTGCTAGCTTCTAGAAGTTTCTACACACATTAGCATTTGTCAGCTGTTAGAAGAACATATCTTGTTCTAGCTAGTTCCAGGACATTCTATAACATTCCAGGACATTCTATAACGTTCTAGGACATTCCATAACGTTCTAGGACATTCTATAACGTTCTAGGACATTCTATAACGTTCTATAATGTTCTAATAAACCGAAGTGTATCTACTAAGGATAATAGAGGTCTAACCTCTTACATTACCCCTCTTCTCTAGTTCTTGTAGGTGTTGTGTATTAGTGTATTAGGAACTGTCCTTTATCGCCTCTTCTAAATCCAGCTAGAAGCAACTTAGAGCGTGGATTGCGGTATAGAGCAGTGAAGGTTTCCTACTTATCTAGAGCAGTGTTATCTTTAAGATTTTCTGCTAGCTTAAAAGTTGTTAGGGCATATCCAGTCTATTTAACCTCAAAGAACAGTCTGTTTCTGTAGGTTACTTTAGCTATAATCTGTTCCACTTCTAATTCTAGTTCTCTATTAACTAGGACAGGTGCTAGTTAAGTGTCGTTATTAGGCTAGCTAGGGAAGGGATCTAAGGAGGCTAGCCTTAGGCGGTTAATATAGAAGACATTGTAGATGCCTAGTAGTGTGTTAAGCCTAACTAAGTGTAGGCTAATAACCTTAATAACTGTGTATTTGGCATTTTTCTAGTTAAGTTTCTTGTTTAGTCTTCTATTTGACAGTTGCTTCCTGTAGGAGAGCTAGACTTTGTTATTTACTTGCAGTGTAGAAGGCTTATGCCTATACTTATTTGCCTAACGCTCCTACTCTTACTATGCTTCAGCTATTATAGTTTATACTATGTTAAAAGCATGCTTAAGCTTCTTAACAATTGCCTTTGCCTTGTTATAATTAGGTCGTAGATGTGCTTCTAGCTCTTCTTAGTTTAGTCCTTAAGAGATATCTAGTTAGATAGGGTTAATATTGTAGCCATGTTAAAGGAAGAAGGGTAAGACCCTTGTTAACCTTGCTTCGCGTCCTTTAATAGCAATTAAGGCTATTAGAAGGAGGTCTACCTAATTAGTTTGTGCCTAGTTGATATAAGCACGTAGATAGGCTTTAATAGTGCTGTTTATGCGCTTAGTAGACCTATTAGTCTGCAGGTGCTATGCTGTAGATAACTAGCAGGTAATATTTATTATCTTTGTCAGGATAGCCTAGAAATAGCTAGTGAATTAGGTACCACGGTCTAACACAATAGCATCTAGCAGCTAATAATAGGCAACTACATAGCGTAGGAAGTTAGCAGCAAGTGTTTCTGCTGTAGTGTCTTTTAAGAGAATAAGAACTATATCTTTGCTAAGCTAGTCTGTAACCACAAGGAGTGTTGTGCAACTATTGCTTTCTAGAAGTTCTTTAATAAAGTCTATAGAGATTTCTTTCTAGATCCTCTTAGGAAGGAGGAGTGGTTTTAGAAACCCTTGCAGCCTATCTCGCTATGGTTTAACACGTCTATAGGTGTCGTAGTTCCTAACAAAGCGGCGTATATCATCAGACATGCTAGGCTAGAAGTAGTCTCTTGCTAGGATCTTGTATGTCCCTTCTCTTCCTAGGTAACTAGTAGCTAGTAAAGCATAAGTTTTATAGA
>MU006240.1:640243-798511 GCA_010093685.1 Ophiobolus disseminans | reverse complement strand
CTGCCTTTTATTAAGCATCCTAGGTTTAGTAAAGTACTCTAGGTTCTTGTAGTCAGTGAGGACAGTAAACTTCTCTACAGTCTAGAGTTTAGAATTCTATTCTTCTAGGTAGCGTATAATAGCTAGCATTTCCTTGTTATAGATTTTATAGTTGCATTTATAGGGGTTGTTCTTGCGTGAAAAGTAGGCACAGGGCCTAAGTATTCCCTTGTTATTATACTAAGAGAGGATGCCACCTACAGCATAGCTAGAGGAGTCTATTTCAACTACTGTTTTCCGGTCTAGATAGAAATGCGCTAGAACAGGCTCGCTAACAAAGACAGCCTTAAGCTTATTAAAGGCTTCTTGCTCTTGCTGTGTCTAGCGCTAGCTAACGTCCCTAGTAAGCTAGGTAAGGGGTGCTGCAATGTTAGCAAAGTTCTAAATGAAGCGCTAGTAGAAGTTAGCAAATCCTAGGAAACTACGGACTTCTTTCACTAATGTAGGGGCTTTCTAGTTAGTGATAGCTTTAATCTTCTTAGGGTCTATGCACAGTCTATTTTCTGCATTAATAATAAAACCTAGATACTTAGTAGTCTTAACCTCAAATTCGCATTTGTTAATATCTAGTTAAAGGCTAGCATCCTTAAGAGCGTCTAGGACTTTGTTGACATAGATGCGGTGTTCTTAAAGTAAGCTATTAGTGTATATCAGAACATTATCTAGGTAAGCAGATACAAAGTTATCTAGGAAGCGGCGTAAAACCCAATTTATATAGCGCTAAAAGGTGCTAGGAGAGCTAACTATGCTAAAAGGAGTGACAAGCTATTTATAAAGTCCAAAGCGGGTCTAGAAAGCAGTAAGCTATTTATCTCCTTCTTGAATGCGTATCTTGTAAAAGGCTGTAATAACATCTAGTTTAGTATACTACTTAGCCTTGCAGATGTTGTTTAATGTCTTATCAATAAGAGGTAGAGAGTATCTATTCTTCTTAGTAATAGCATTAAGAGCGCGGTAATTAATGCACATGCGTAGGCCTCCTCCTAGTTTCTTTGCAAAGAGAACTAGGGCTGCAGCAGAAGAGCTGCTAACTCTAATAAATCCCTTGTCTAGCAGTAATGTAAGTTCTTTGCGGAGCACTAGTAACTTATCTCTAGACATATTGTAGAGAGGGCCCTATAGTATTTGCGGACTCTTTCTATCTTCTTTAATAAGCTTAATACAGTAGTCTACTCTAGGGCGGTGTAGAGAGAGCTTAGCAGCTTAGTTTGGATCAAAGACTAGCAGCTAGTGGCGGTAGCTTAGTAGTAGGAGGTCTTTAATCTGCTCTAAGCTCAATTGTGCTTTAGGAGCTAAAGCCTTCTAGATGTCTGCTATAGAGGCAGCAAATACACTAACAGACTTGTCTTTCTTAGATGCTTAAATATATCTCTGCATAGCTACTGTAGAGATCTCCTAGACTGTTAGTGTAGGAGGTAGTTCTCCTTCCTTGCTGCGGAGGCGGATACAGGTCCTTTCTAAGTAGATAAAGATAGACTTCTTTACTAGTGCAATAGTAACATTATGTCTGTTAAACTAGGAGCGTCTAAGCAAGATATCAAAACCAAGGTAAGTGTTCTCTATTATATATCCCTATCCTATGCGTGTATATCCTTTAATATCATATGTAAAGTAGTAAGCTTGCCTAATAGTTCTAGTTCCTTCTACTCCTTAGAGGGTCCTTAGAGTAGGTAAATTAATGCACTAGAGTTTAGCTTTCTAGGCAAAGTGGGCGCTTACTAGAGCATATGTTAAGTAACTAGAATCTAGCATTGTAGATGCGTAGTGAGTGTGATTAATAAGCATATGTATAGTAATTAGTTTTGCTTTTATGTAGGGTTGAAATGAGCGCTAGTTTTGCTTTATCCTTAAAGCCTTCTCCTTATGCTCCTGCTAGTGACTTTAAGCAGGAGCTACTCTTTTTCCGACTTAGTATCCTCCTCTTCTAGCTGTAGCATCTCTGCAATCTTTGTAGTTGCAACAGTAGTAGGAGAAGGGCGACGTGCAGGAGCATACTAACAGAAGCTAATAATATGTCTAGAAGCTCTACAGCGTATACACAAGCGGCTGTTCCTGCGTCTTTAAATCTTATTCTTACTCACCCACTTAGCGCGTTAATTTCCTAGGGATTGAGCAGCATAGGCATGTGTAGGCTTCTAATCCATACTATTGTTTTGCTGCGCGTGGCGTTAAGTGTGAGGTTAGGGTCTCTATAGTGTCTTGATAGCGTCTAGTCTTAACCCTATAGTTTAAAGTAGGGAGGTGAAAGCGCTATACTTAATTAGAACTAGAAAGACACTAACAAGTCTCTCCTGCATAGCGTGGCTAATAGCGTTTTCTAGGAGTGAAATCTTAATAGTGTTATTAAATGACAATGCTCTAGCATCTGCTAGCTTAGTCTCAAAGCGTAGCAGAAAGCGGGCAAAAGACTTATGTGCCTTCTGCTTGATTGAGTAGATATTAGAGAGAGCTTTCCTCTAGCGGTTGGGGTCGCTGTAGGTGCTGGCTAAGTATTCCAGCAGTTAGGTGCCTAAGCTATTCTCTTCTTCTTCCTTAGCTCTAATAAAGGCTAAGCACATATTCTAGGCATTACTGCGTAGTCTAGCAAAGATGTAGCGCAGTTAGTCTATGTCTAATCCAATAACTTTGCTATTAGTCTTAATCTTGTTCTTGGCTTTAATCTCCTATCTATCCTATTTAGAGCGTGTACTATCAAATTCTGAAAGCTGTAGTAGTTTCTCCTTCCTTTTCTTAGACTAGGGTGCATTAAGGCTTTGTTGCAGAGTATTCTAGAGGCCTTGCATAGTCTATTAATTAATAGCATTGCTTTAAACTATTTGCTGCATAAAAGCGTAGAAGGTTTGCTCTATAGTTAGAGGAGCATTTGCAGCATTACTGCTGTTAGCTATTTGCTTAGGTTCTTCTATAGTATGTTCTATTGTATCTAGTAATTCCAGTAATTCTAGTGATTCTAGTGATTCCAGTGATTCTAGTGATTCTAGTGATTCCAGTAATTCCAGTGATTCTAGTGATTCTAGTGATTCTAGTGATTATCAATATTTCCGTTGTTGCCTAGTGGCTCTGTTAGTGTCTAATGATTTCGTTAATGTCTAATAATTCCGTTGATGTCCAATGATTCCGTTAATGTCTAATGATTCCGTTGATGTCCAATAATTCCGTTAATGTCCGATGTATTTGTTATGTGCTCATGCAGGTGTTCAACCGTAGAGGTCCCTATAGTGGCGTCCTTGTATTCCGTTGTATTGCTCTCGCAATTATTCCGTTGTGTAGCACTAGGGGATGGCCACACTAGCTACTCAAGTGGTTGATCGAATTTAAATGTAAGGGGCTAGGCAGAAGACTGCAGAAAGGCTAGGTAGAACAGTGATGAATTCGATAGAGTCTATCTAGAGCTAGAGAGCAGGCTGACTTTATAGCAGACTGCTAGCTTCTAGAAGTTTCTATATACATTAGCATTTGTCAGCTGTTAGAAGAATATATCTTGTTCTAGCTAGTTCCAGGACATTCCATAACGTTCTAGGACATTCTATAACGTTCTATGATGTTCTAATGAACCGAAGTGTATCTACTAAGGACAATAGAGGTCTAACCTCTTATAAATAGCCTTATTGCCTAGAGAGCTAGCAAGCAAGACAATGTCACTACATTAACAACTAAGGCAGAACTCCTAGCACTGTCCTAAGTCGCTAAGGAGGCCCTTTTTACATCACGCCTACTTAAGAAGCTCTAGATTTAGCTTCTATCTAACACAATCACGATTTATTGCGATAACATGCAGACTATTAGGCTAGTTACAAAAGAGATATTAAAGCTTTAAACAAAGCTTAGGCATGTGGATATCTACAACTACTAGATAAGACAGGAGGTTGCAAGTAGAAAGATCACTATAGAATACATTTAATTATCGGAAATGATTGCAGATAGCTTCACTAAGGTGTTACTAGGCAATAAGTGGCCAAACTTCCTTTATTAAGTTAGATTAGTTAAGGTATTACTACAGAAGGTGACTAAGAAGGCACTATTAGAAGAACATTAAGAGAAACTTAAGGACCTTATTATCACCTAAGGATACTAGCTTGCAAATACATCTAAGCTAAGAGGGTGTGCTAGATATTAGGGGTGCTGTGAGGTCATAACACTAGATAAAACAGAAGTAGTTGGCACAGGCACCTTGGCACACTAGTACTAGACTTAGTCTAGATCCAACACGAGGTAAAACTCTGCACTAAAGCGGGGAACAACACAAAAAAAAAGAATTATCAATTCAACTTATACCTCATTAAATCTAACAAGTAGCCTCACAGGATAAGTCACAGCACCCCTAATATCTAACAAGACTATTGTAATGTAAGAGGTTAGACCTCTGCTACCCTTAGTGGAGTCACTTCGGTTCAATAAAAGAGCATAGAACATTATAGATAGGCTGGTAAATTGGGTCTCCACATCGGGAAGCTAAAACCGCAATATCTCTACGAGTACCCAACCAAATTAGACAATCTATAGTGATTTTTGTAGCCCTAATGTAGCTCTATAATTTCGCCATAAAATTTTCTGTGATAAGTCTAGTACTGCAAAAGTTATTTAGGTACCCAAATCTGAAACATTGGGTCTCCACATAAAACTCCGAACCCAAATAGCTTTTGCGGTATTGGATGTATAACAAAACACTATACAACAGTATTATAGACCTATACTAAGGCTACAAAATGAACTATAAATCGTCTAATTTGGTTGAGTACTCGTAGAGATATTGCGGTTTTAGTGTAAGAGGTTAGACCTCTACTATCCTCAGTGGAGTCACTTCGGTTCAATCAGAGTCACTTCGGCTTAACGGAACGTCACGGAAGAGCATGGAATGCTCTAGCCATTGAAGAGATTACAAATGATGATATATGCTAATGTATGTAGAAACTCTTAGAAACCAGCAGTCTGCCTATTTAGACAGCCTGCTCTCTAACTCTAGATAGTCTCCATCGAATTCATCACGGTTAAACCTAGCCTTTCTGCAGTCTTCTGCCTGGCCCCTTACATTTAGCTACCCGATGTGGAGACCCAATTTACCAGCCTAATTATAGAAGAGCATAGAACATTATAGAAGAGCATAGAACATTATGGAAGAGCATGGAACACCATGGAGCATCATAGAATGTCCCGGAATGTTCCAGCCATTGCAGAAGATTACAAATGATGACATATGCCAATGTATGTAGAAACTTCCAGAAACCAGCAGTCTGCCTATTTAGACAGCCTGTTCTCTGGCTCTGGATAGTCTCCATCGAATTCATCACGGTTAAACCTAGCCTTTCTGCAGTCTTCTGCCTGGCCCCTTACATGTAAGGGTGCAATAGATTGACCATAAGTGCAAGGTAAACAGTGATGAATTTGATACGGTCTTCTGGAGACCAGATGAAAGGTTTTCATCTGATCTCGGTTCTTATTGGTTGCAACCAATAAGAGCCTGTGGACGTGGTGAGCCACACCTTAGCTACAACCACCACTTTAGCAGAACCGAGGCCATAGGCCAAGGAACATCCATCAAGGCTTCAGCCTCTTCCAACTATAGTCTATTATCAAGAGAAAGAAGTAAGAAATATTACTTCTAGAGTTTAGATCTAGCATTAAGTGAATATTATCTATTCTCGAACTTAATTAACGTATTGCCTAGAACTTTTTCTCTTGTTAGCGTAAGCGATACATCTCGCATATCGCCTCCGCTCTTAATGTCCACGAAGCCGCTCGCCATATTGCTGTATGTATTCCACGCGGCTGCCACGAAGCGGAACTAAACAATGCGCGGTCAGCGTCCTATGCTCTCGAATGGATATTGAATAGCCATAGCATTCCATGCGCTGCGTGGCCTGCGCGGGCGACTCACCTGCTTCATAGCACATCGATCGCTGTGGTGATACACTAAGAAGCGGTTCTTGCCTATCTGGTCTTTCTGCCCGTACTGGAAGTCGGTTGTCACCGTGACCATGATCTTATCCTCGGGGGATTGGGGCATGTCGAGTTTGCGGAAGTCTTCGATCCTGTCTGACGAGATGAACAGGAAGTATTTCGCTTTGCCTATGGCGGTATCAGCTCACGTGCATGCTTGGTTGGGCTTCGCTAGGGTGAGCGCGAAGGGCAGATCGAGACTTACCCGCGTTGGTGTTGGTGAAAGCGACTTGGTAATACGTGTCGCTCCTGGGCTGCATGTTTTGCATCCACTCGATTTTGACGGGCGACTTCTTAAGGTATGCATGTGGCACGGTGATGACATGCCCGACCTCGACGGAGGTGGTGACATTGGTGATGTTGGCGAGGTCGGGGTCGCCATCATGGGAAGCGCTGGGGGTGGCCGTTGCGCTGGCCATGCTCGCAGCACGAGAGATGGTAGAGGCGGAAGGCATTTGCTGTCACAGAAGGTTGGATGAATGGAAGTTTGTCCATCAAGCCATGCGAAGGGAAAGGCCAGTCAAAATAAACGCTACATGATCAGCCGCTCGATGGAACAAGAGCTGAGCCGTGGTCTAGAAGAAAACCCACGACAAAAGAGATCGGGCGGAACAACCCCAAATTGGTGTAGCCAACAGAGGAGAAGGACGCTGATCTGTAAGAGTAGACCTACTTGTGGCGGACCAGCCGCCTCAGCCCATACGGGTCGGCGTGATCGAATTCGCTTATCGGAGGCGTGCCGAGCACAGATATGCGAACTCCGCTGTACATTGTAGCGCCATCTCTGTCCCGTGCCACGACTCAAAACGCAAAAGTGTGGCCTTGGTTTGGGTCGCTATCTGCGCGAAGAGGTCCAGACTTCTGCGTGTTTCAGCTGACCAGCGGTCGAGATGCTTGGGTAGCCGATAGCCTCGCTTAATATCTTGACCTCACTGCGACTACTGGTAGTATATGGTTCGCGCTGTAAACTAGCGACACTGCGATCCGCAAAACTATCAGCGCGACCAAGAACACGGCTGAAGTAGGGTTGATGGATGTTTACCCGAAGAAGACCGCCAGCAGAGCCAGGGGGACGCATTATCATTGATTCATCAATCAAAATCCTCAGCCTATCTTATCGACCCTCCACACCGGGAAGAGTCTATCATTCGCACCACCCATTGCTATATTTCATCGTGTCCACGTTCCCGAGATACGCACTGCCTGCTCAACAGAGAGGCGAGAACCGGCGTAGCTAAGTCTCCAGTTCAGTGGCATTCGACCTTCGTTCGTGGTCCTTCGCGAAGCGTGGCCGACCACGACATGCATCTCCAAATCGTCCAATCCAGCCTTCTCTAAGTATGCCTCGTATTCACCGCCCGACTTGTGCGATTGCTTCATCCAGCCTTCGGTCGCAGCGGCCGGGTATACGATGCGCAGCATGGGCTCGGCGCCGCGAAACCGGTAGTATTGGCGGATGTCTTCGTGAGGAAACAGATGAAGGTCGATGCGCTTCATGGGTCCGTTGACCGCGGTGAGCCAGTTCTGGCTGTTGCCGTTCGAGGGAAGGAGCTTGTTGAGCTGCTGGACGATCGACTCGATGCTTCGGAAGACGACGCCCTCGGTGGAGCCGAATCGGCAGTTCATCCTGCGTGTGCGAGCGAGGTAGCGGATGAGAGGTAGGAGATCGATAGGCGCCATGTCGAAGCACGCAGCGTCGATGTCCATCATGACACTTCCTTTCAGTGAAGCCAGTTCGACCAGGTTCGCTTTCTGGGTCCAAAGATCAACTATGTATTCCGTCTTTGCCTCGTAGACGGGAAGGAACTCCCTGCGAAGCTGCTGGCAGACTTGTGTGAGGTTGTAGAACTGGCGTTTGTGATTGCGCACCGGCTCATCTTCAGAGTGCGCGAGCGCAGGGTCGTCGTGTCGACACATCCGGATAGGTGCATCCTCAATCATTCGGTCGTAGATGGAGCTTCGTATCTCTGCGCCACGGTGTTAGCCGATGATGTTGGTGTAGCAGCGGGCCACATACCTGCGGGTAGGTCAAGCAGCTGTGTGCGTGTCGCTTCCGCAACGACTTCGACATCGCCGATTTCGCTCTCCGGGCTTGCAACAGCTGAAGGGCCTTCCTTTGATCCAGACACGGTAACCACACTATCCTCTTCATGGGACTTGGAGTCGGCATCTGCATGTTGTATGGCCACTGGATGTTCAAGCCTTTCAACATCGCTGTCTTCCTCAGTTATACTTTGTGGGGGTGGGGTGGTATCCTGGACTTCGGGATCCTTGGTAACAGCCTGAGCAGGGCGAGTATCATCCTGGTGCTGAGGCTCGGATGTTTTGTCCTGCAAATGCGCCGAATCACTCGTATTGGGCCGAGTGACGACAAGGAACCGCTGCTCGATCTGCCAAACTTTGCCCCCCTTCACCTCCCCATCGCTCGGTCCGACATTGTTGCGCTCGTCGCGGCCTCTTGGTGCTTCCTTTGGCACGTCCTCGGGGTCGCGAACCGTGTTACTTTCGCTTGACGCGCGAACGTTGGTCGTAATGTCGTCGTTTGGTCTGTTGTTTTCCGCCGGAATAATGTTGGCATCTTCCTCTTTTGGAAAAGGGTCGAAAAGCGCGTTGTGAGGAGCTGATGTCTCGTGCTGCGCATGCAAATTGTTGGATCCACTGCCGGCGGTCGCTCGAATGTCACCACCTGACGCAGGGTCTGACGTAACTGCCACGCGCGACGCGTCTTCCCCAGAATTCGGGTTAGTTTCGTCTCGTGTTTGGGACCGCCGTGGTTTCCCACAACTAAACAAATCGGATATCACACCAACAAACGCCATAATTGAGGTACCTCTGCTGTCGGGAAAACAGTTGAGGAAATCCCCTTTTCCAACAGCCTTTGATGAGCCTGGCGAAGATCAAAGCACTGACGCTGCTGTGCAGCCAATGATAACGCATCGTTAATTTCCGGGCACGTGCCGAACGCATGTCGACCGTCTCCACCGAACGCTCCATCATCAGCTGTCTGTCATGCTCACCACCAAGAAGCTTTGCCTTTCTGGTACGTAGCAGAGAACTCCTAACCTGCACAGAATAGATGCCAGCACCTTGGGCGGCAACTACCACACCTCCGCCAGTGGAAGGACTGCCTATTTGGGACTTCCCCTCAACCATGCATGTCACTTCAGAAATCTTCCACTACCCTGCCCCAGCCGGGATTACGAATGCCCCGCTGCATCTCAACTCCCCCGCAAAACACGAGATGGTCAGAAGCACTCCACAATTACTCCAGATTTCCCCGCGAATCGCAGCCTCGAAGACAAGCATCAACGGCGGATGTTGGCTCTGGTAAGGTAAGCTCGGCAAAGCTTATGTGCCTTTCAGCATCATCAGTTCACGCTTGGGCTGGGATGACCCCTTGTATCCTTCTAGCACCTGGGACAACATAGCTCGTTGGTAACAACTCTGACTTGAGCATGCATACCTCCTGCCAGTACGAGACAAGATCCGGATCACTACCTCTATAATAGCCCGGAAGAAATGGCGGAGCCAGGGCCTGCAATATGGGCCCTTCGAACCACTGAGGGTATATAAACTATGCACAACTCGTTCAATGGAAGGGCACAGCCTGAGAGGTCTTGTCTATCCAGAGCCCAGCACAATCAATTTCAGACATGTCTTCAAGACCGAGTTTCGACGGCGCCCGCGCTCTTGCGGTCGCTTTCCTCAGCTCAGCCTCCCTTGTTGCTGCTGCAGCTGGGCCATGCGATCTATACGCATCCGGTGGCACACCCTGCATCGCTGCCCATAGCACCACCCGTGCTTTGTATGGAGCCTTCACCGGCTCACTATATCAGGTCAAACGTGGTTCGGACAACACCACGACCAATATCGCACCTCTGGCTGCTGGTGGTGTTGCCAATGCCGGATCACAGGATCAATTCTGCGCGAGCACTACATGCCTCATCACCATTATCTACGATCAATCTGGCCGTGGCAACCATCTCACGCAAGCACCCAAAGGCGCCTTCAGTGGCCCTGAATCCAATGGTGCCGACAACTTGGCCAGCGCCATCGGTGCGCCGGTCACGCTAAACGGTCAGAAGGCGTACGGCGTGTTCGTCTCACCTGGCACTGGATACCGTAACAATGCCGTCAAGGGTTCGGCCACAGGGGACGCCCCAGAAGGCATGTATGCAGTCCTTGACGGCACCCATTACAACGGAGCCTGCTGCTTCGATTACGGTAACGCAGAGACCAACAATCTGGACACCGGTAACGGACATATGGAGGCCATCTACTACGGTGACAGCACTACCTGGGGCTCGGGTGCTGGTAGCGGCCCATGGATTATGGCCGACCTCGAGAATGGGCTGTTTTCCGGCGCCAACCCCAAAAACAATGCAGGGGACCCTTCCATCACCTCGAGGTTCGTGACCGCTGTCATTAAAGGCGGTCCAAACAAGTGGGCAATTCGCGGAGCCAATGGTGCGTCTGGCTCACTATCGACATACTACAACGGCGCCCGCCCAACCGTGGCCGGCTATAACCCAATGAGCAAAGAAGGCGCCATTATCCTCGGCATCGGCGGCGACAACAGCGTCGGCGGCCAAGGAACATTTTACGAAGGCGTCATGACCACTGGCTACCCGTCCGATGCGACTGAGAACGCAGTGCAGGACAACATTGTAGCCGCAAAATACGCCACGACATCTTTGACCAGCGGTTCTGCGCTTAGTGTTGGTTCTTCCATCTCGCTACGACTCACGACGCCAAACTTCGACACGCGGTACCTTGCACACACTGCCGCAGCTGTCAATACCCAAGTCGTTACTTCGTCCAGCAGCACAGCACTCAAACAGCAAGCAAGTTGGACCGTTCGCGCCGGACTCGGCAATGGCGGTTGCTTCTCTTTCGAATCCAAAGACACCGCCGGCAGCTTTCTGCGACACAACAACTTCGAGCTCAAGGTGAATGCTAACGATGGCTCGAAAGGCTTCAAAGAAGATGCTACGTTCTGTCCGCAGATGGGGCTTAATGGGCAGGGCTCTTCCATCCGAGCATGGGGATATCCCACACGATTTATTCGACATTACATCAATGCGGGCTACATTGCGAGTAACGGCGGTGTCCATGCGTTTGATGCTGCTAGCTCGTTCAACAATGATGCGAGCTTTGTGGTTGGTACTGGGTTTGCTTGATGGTTCTGCGGGGTTTTTCCGATTCTCGTGTATTTTCATCTCATGTTTTTTTTTCGATTAGGTGGTGTACATAGCCGAGATGTTCAAACAACGGCGGACAGATTCGGGAGCAAGTAGCTATGATCAAGCCATTCATTCACAACTTCCACCCATCCCCTCCCTCCCGCCCATACCTCCCCTCCTCCGCCCCCCTAACTCTCCCCTCCAAAAGCGCCTCCGGAACCTCAACAACCACATCCCTCAACCAATCCCCCATGCCCTTCGCAAACGCATCCAGTCGACTACTCCCGCTCACACCTCTACCAAGAACACCATACACCACAAAGTGCACCGCATATATACCCGGAAACTCCACTCTCTCGACGTGAAATCTGTCATCCCAGCTGTCACCGAACATTTCGATGAGCTTGGCGCTGGTGAGAAAGGTGCGCAGCCAGTCCCAGGAGGATTTGTAGAGGGGTGAGGAGCGGGGGTAGGATGAGGGGAGGGACGTTGGGATGAAGAAGCCGATGTTTGCGTTTCCGCCTTTGTCGCCTGAGCGAGCGAGGACGACATCGCCGAGTCGGGTTTGGACTGTTTGGCCCAAGGATGAGAGGTCCGCGGGGTCGCGGGTTTCGTATGTCTCGCGTTGGCCTAGATCTTCGAAGCGCGGGGGTGGAGTTGTGGGAATACATGTGATTTCAGCTGCTTCTGGAGATGGGGAGGGTTCGAGTATGTTGATTGATGTCTTGAGTGATGACTGTGGGTATATCGCGGGGTAGTAGCTGATATACGGTCTTGGTAGTGCTGTGCGGTGGTCGCTCGTACTGTGGAAGCCTGAGTAGTGCTGCATAGCGAACTCGCTCAGCAAGCCCAGCAGCGCCATATTCACGTTCTCGTCACTCGCCTCGGCGAAGAGGCGGCAATACGTCGTGCTGCGTAGTTGGCTTTTAGGGTTCGCTTCTGGTACGCCTATGCGCTGAAACTCAAGGACGTCGAACTTCTGGAGCAGATTTTGGCGCTTGAGGCCGTGGCGAATGATGCGTTCCCAGAGGTCGAATTTCTCGGACGTGCCATAGCCGGTAGCATTCACAACGATTTCAGATTGGTAGCCGGCGAGGTAGAAGATTGCGAGTTTGGTCGTGGGCGGCGGAGGTGCACCTCTGATGCCCCATATGCGAACGCTTTGCACGGGTCAGCACACTTGCCCGAGTAGAGGGCATCGACGGAACTCACCGGTTTTTGCCATCTTCAGCCTTGACCTGTATGCCATCTAAGATTGCTTTCACGTCGCTGTTCAAATAGACATTGCCCTGCAGTTCGTACAAGAACTGACATTTGACGGTATCTTCCGTTACAAACCCATTCTTCGCATCGTGTTTCGTAATCACACACGTGCCATCTCTCTCAACCTCCGCAATGCCGAACGTCAACTCATACAAGTCATCCAAGGGATACTCATAAAACCCAGCGAAGTTCGAACCAGTCACATAGCCGCTGCATTCGATCAGATGACCGGCAATGAGAGCGCCTGCAAGCTCGTCGTAGTCGGTATCCCGCCAGCCATGCCAGTACCAGGCTGCTCCAATGACCTGCCTAAGATTAGAGATCTAGAAGGTCAAGACAGCGAAACACATGTTGAGAACATACAGGACTGGCATCCGCGACTCTTCCAGCAATAATGATATCTGCGCCTTGTTCTAGGCCTTTAACGATTTCTCTTGCACCGAGGTAAGCATTCGCGCTGACAATCGGCTTGTCGCTCTTCTCCAACAGATCGAGTCCATGATCTGCGAGTGTAACGGCGCTGTTCTCAGAGTCGAGGTGGGGTGGTAAGCCTTTTTCGCGGATGTCTTTCATCTCATCGAAGAGGTTGTCACCGAGTATAAAAGCGACTTTGAGATTGTAGCCTTTGCTCGTGACCTGCGCGTGTCTTAGCATCGTTCTCATTTTTCATTAGGCATACTTACCAATTCTTGAACTTTTTCTGCAAGTCCTCTTGGGTTATGCGCACCGCCATTCACAACGACCTTGATGCGTTTCTCATTCAGTAGATTGATGGTTTGTTTGATACCATCCCAGGCAGTCTGCTCCCATCCTGGATGCTTGCCGGCTGCATGTGCTTGCGCATTTTCTGCTATGTTGACCTCCGCAAGATAGTCGCCGGTTATGAAGTCGATATCGCCGAGTTCGGCTTGGTAGCGCATGTGGTATCCTGGGTCAGCTATAATACGGCGTCAGGCTTCTGATTCGATATGCGTCTTAGTTCACAGGGTGGATTCTTGAGATCTTTTCCATTTGTTGGCGGACGATTTTCCGTTGTTCAGCTTGATCTTTACCGACTCGGACTTTCCACTTGCACTTCTTTGGTTGAAAAGTGACGTACCCTTGTAACCAGAACAATTGGCGATTCGCACTGGTCTGCTTCCACGCTGATGTGTCCATCTTGTAGTATAATCAGTGGAGACCATATCGAAGTTGGTGGAATACCAAGATTGAGAATACACAGCGGTCGTTTGATAAGTACAATTCGACCTATATCATGGACCAAAATAGACCTGAAGCAGTTGAGTAAATTTCCCGATAATAAGATCCAAACACAATTATATCTGTTTCGGATGAGTTTGCGCAGGATACCAAGTTTACAAATGCGGTAACCAGCTCGCAAGTAACATGCATTAGCGACTTGACTTGGTGTTGCGAGCGAGGTGCGGGGCTGGCTAGACTCGCAGAGTCGACCAATGCGACTCAATCCGAGGGCCGAACTCTGCCACGAGGCCCGCATTTACGTAGGCTGTGATACAGTGGTGATGACTGCAGAGTCGCGCACGATTATGTCGACGTAGCCGTGCACTTAGCGCCGCTGAAACAACCGACACGCCAGAGCGATACTGAAAAGCGCTCCTCCCGCTGCACAGCTGAAAGACAGAAGTGAGATTGTTCAACTCCTGTCTGGCAAAGTTTCGTTTCGGACATTGCTTACTGACGACCTAGTTATCAGCAAGATGGCCACCAACGGAGACGTTGGACATACCAACAGCACTAATGGGGTAGGTGCGAACAAGAAAACCTATTCCATCCCCAATGAGACACGGAAAATCTTTCAAGAAGGCATCTTGCGCAATCCGTTGATAGCACAGACGTTGCCGAAAGATATCGAAGAATGCGCAAGTGCAGTACAGTTCGAAGGGACCAGCAACCCGAGTATCCCGATCAATTGGCGCTTTACGGAGAGCATATCGGCTTTGAAGGGATTGGAAGCAGCTATGGTCAATGTTTTGTTGAAGAGGAAGTACAACCTCGAGCCTCAGGAAGCTATCATCAACACGTGAGTGAGTATACTACACCAGCTTTCTCACCTGGCTCACATGTTGATCCTAGAGACCATGCCCAGCTCTTCTTCATGTCTATCTTGCTGAACACAATCGACCCAAAAGGAGAAGCCATCAGTAGTGCGTCGATGTTCTCGCCCACAGGCCGAATAGCCTACAACAAAATTTTCAAGGATGCCGACCTGCATAACGGCACCAGCACCGTATATCGAACCTCGGCAACAAACATCTACCGCTGCAAGGATGGGCGATACTTTCATCTCCATGGCTCCATGAATCCTGAGCCGACTCAGGATAGCGTAGGCTTGCCGCACAATCAAGATGTGGCCACGCCAGAAGAATCCTGGGCGCCGTATGAGGAAAAGCTAGCGCAAATTGACTCGAGTGAGATGCAGCGCCTTGCTTCAGACGTGTACAAGCAGGCCGGGACGATTTGCTGGACCACGGAGGAGTTCAAAAATAGCGAGCATGGCAAGGCGAATGCGCATGTTGGGCTTTACGATATCCACGATGTGAAGAACGAGAAGCAGCCAGCATCCTGGTGGCCCGAAAGCCCGGAAACATCTCCGCGAAGACCTTTGGCTGGGCTGAAAGTCGTCGACTTGACGCGCATCATCGCTGCACCAGCCATGACGCGTGGACTGGCAGAGCTCGGCGCTTCAGTAATGCGGGTGACTGCCGAGCACATCACGGATATGTCGAGTCTGCACGTGGATCTAAGTTGGGGAAAGTGGTGTTCTTACCTTGATTTCCGAAAGGAAGCTGATCGAGAAAAGCTGCGCGCCTTGATCCTCGAAGCGGATGTCGTTGTGCAGGGGTACCGACCAGATGTGCTGAACAAGTACGGCTTCGGCATGGATGATCTGCTCGAACTCACCAAGGATCGCGAGCGTGGCTTGATCGTGGTTCGCGAGAACTGCTATGGTTGGAATGGGCCATGGTCGTACCGTAGTGGATGGCAACAGATATCGGACGCCTGCTGCGGTGTATCGATGGAATTTGGCCGAGCCATGGGCAATGACGAGCCAGTCACGCCGGTCTTTCCGAACAGCGACTTCTGCACCGGTACATCAGGCGTAATAGGTGTGCTGGACGCTATACTTCGACGAGGTGCTGAG
The DNA here is from genome assembly GCA_010093685.1 of Ophiobolus disseminans. Taxonomy (NCBI): domain Eukaryota; kingdom Fungi; phylum Ascomycota; class Dothideomycetes; order Pleosporales; family Phaeosphaeriaceae; genus Ophiobolus; species Ophiobolus disseminans. The sequence continues at coordinate 782,926 of MU006240.1, read as the reverse complement.
GGCGGCTCGTACAAGGTTGATGTAAGTCTTGATTCGTGATTTCATCGAATTTGCAACTTACGTTGGTAGGTCGCGCTCAACTACTACTCCCAATGGCTTGTCAACAGCGTCGGAGTCTACCCGGAAAATATCTGGCAAGACGTCTGGACCCGTAACGGTCGACAGGTGTTCCGCCATCATCACAACATGGGCTATGCTCTTCCGCGCTACATGCAGATGCTCAAGACTAATTCTAGCGACGTCCTGTTCAAGTCGGAGTTCTTCGAGATTCGGCGCTCTGATGCGATTGGGAAAGACGTGAAGGTGGTCAAGCCTATTGTGCAGTATCCGGCTGGTAAGGTGGAGTTGAAGTACAATGTAGGAACAAGAGGCAATGGAGTGGATCAGCCGCGGTGGCCCGAGGATCTGATGACTGAGATTGTAGCGTGAACTAGTCATCAACCACCATTTTTATCGTCACATATCTTGTACTTTGTTGAAGCTGAACATGCGTATCTGTGATTTCCGATGTATGAAAGGAGATATGGTGATCGCGTCGAAGCGACCATGAGATGGCAATTGCGCTAGTCTGGCGCGTCATCGCGTTCACACGTGGTCGTGGGACCCTCAGCCCTGATGCCGGGTACGACATTGGATGCAAGCATGAGTCAGAGGCACAAATCCGACCATCTACCTGCCTAAAAAGCATCACAACACCTTGGGAAGCGGAGACTTTTCTCGGATACTTTTGACTCATCTTGCAAAATATAACATCCAACAAGCCACTCCTTCCAAGTTTCACTTTTACAGTCTCTAATTCAATAACTTCATCAAACTCCGACTTCCCCTCAGAAAAAAAAAACAGTATCAACCATGCTCCCCTCAACAATCCAAACACCCCGCCTCACCCTAATTCTCCTCACAAACACCGACCCCGGCTCCCAACACCTCGCATGGTTCCACGAGAACTGGAGCGACCCCGACGCCACATCCTGGAGCGTTTCCGGGGCGAGTAAATCGCTCGAAGATAGTCGAGCGCGGATGCTAAACCTACTCTCAAACGACAAGCACATGTACTCCGTATTTGAGAAGAGCGTGGGTGAAGAAGCAAGTGGTGGAAGTGGTGAAGGTCCAGGCACCCATCTCGGCAGCGTCGGTCTGCGCCGACAAGCCACAGGCCCAATTATACCAGCAATGAAGCGCAAAGAAGGTGATGAGGGGAAAGAACTCGATCACCGGATCTTGGGGTATGCGTATTTCAAGCACGCGTGGGGGAAGGGATACGCGACGGAAGCTGCGCGGGCGTTGCTAGATACCTACGCCTCCAGCGTCGCAGACGAGAAGAGCAAGGGCGAGAAAGTGTTCTACGTGGAAGCTGGCGTGGATGAAGGGAATGGGGCGAGTACGGCGATAGTCAAGAAATTGGGCTTTGAGAAGGTGGGGTTCAAGGAGGAGAAGGAGCCTGTGTTTTTGGGGGGCGCGTGGAGGTATGACGGGTATTGGATTTATGGTATGTATGTATGAGGTTGGAAATGTGATACTGCACTAGTTTGCTTCAACGGCTCGACTCAAATAGGGTATATGCGCTGCGCTGTACTGTTTCAAATCAACTTGGACATTCGGCGTCTTATTCCAAGATCCGACTCTCGCCGTTCGCCATGTCCTGGAAGCGTACGTCTTCGAACTCATCTCCGTCCATGTATGTGTCTTCGCCGTTCATCTCTGCTTTCGCTTCTTTCAATGCGTCCTCTAATGTCCATGCCTTCCGACGCAACCACCATGATATCAAGCCTCCTCCCTTCTTGACTTCGTCGTGGGTCGCAACCCAGTATTTCGCCTTGAGTATTCGTTGCGCCAAAAGGCCGTTCTTTGCGCCGAGGTTCAATTGCTGCGCGGCGGATATCGAGACGTCGTGTAGCCCGTGCAAGAACGCAAGTGTGTCTAGTGGTGGGTCTGCGGTCGCGATTGGTGAGAGGGCGGCGTTCGGTATGCCGTGTGGTGTGTATATAACACATTCAGCTGCTTCGGAGCCTGTACTCGAGGAAAAGTCTTCTGTGCCATCGCCGTAGATTGAGAGGGAGGAGCGCTTCTTCGGTGTCGCAATGGAGAGGACCGGGTGCGTCGCAAACGTGATGAGGAGGGCTGAGTGGTAAAACAGCGCATCCTTGGATGCTGTGAGGCGCGATATGCTGAGCCATGACGGGAGAGGCGAGAGCGAGTAGTCGTGCCAGTCTGCATTATCCTTAAAGGTTGGGGTCGTAGTGACAGACCGAAAGTGGTTCCACGAAGAGATCAACTTCGCTGCCTGCTCAGTCGCAAACACGGGCACGTCCCGATGCACCTCCAACAGCGTCTCCTTGTGGCAATGGTCGGTGAATTCGTGGCTGATCGCAACAGCGTCCACGAATGACTCTTCAGCCACAGCTGTGGCATTGATATTCCTCAAGCTTCCCCGTCCCGGTCTTATCCCGCCAGCAAGTATCTCAACTTGCCATGCCAGCTCCTCTACCTCTGCGACACTCTTTACCGCGCTCTCTGTCGCATGGAACTGCTGCGAGAACCATTTTGCAACATCCGACTGCCCACCAACGAACCACGGATCTATTAGAACATTATAGTATATGCGACTACCGTGCTTGATCGCATTCGCCGGGCGCGGAACCTGGAGGAGCCAGCTCGTGTCGGCGTTGAGGTGGTGGAGTATCGGCCGGCGCGTCGCAAGCGCTTTGACGACGGCTTCGCGAATCTCGAGGTTCAGTTGTATCGAGGGCGCGTCCATGGTAGGCCCGAATGGTGGTGGTGATCAGGGCGGCATGGCGCGCGTGGTGGTTAGGTCAGTACGAGAGTTGGAGAAGTTGCAGGTGGCGCTAGCGGGTGGCTGGGGAAGCGGTACTATACTTCGTACGAAGGAGCTCGTATTTCTTAAACGCTAAGGCTACACTACATTTGGCTTAGGGCCGAGCGCTCAAGAAATAAAATACGAGCTCCTTCGTACCTAGGTATTGTGTCCGTGCGCGTAGAAGTACCTTTCACCAAGGTGACCACCACCGGGGCAGCTTGTCCTCAACCATGATGATTGGTGATCCAACCTTGATCTTATCCGCTCACGTCATCATTGAGGAGCCCCGCACTCAGCCTGATGTTTTCACGTCGTATCTAGCGGTAGAGCTCGCAGGACAGCTATCTAGCTTCTGTGTGACCCTTTTCATCGCACGTTACTCAGCTCGTTCGGAATGTACTCAAGCTTAAACGTATCCGCCAGAGAAGTGCGTCTACTTCACCTACATCCAGGTGCCTGGAACGACGACATCAACTGCCAGTTACAAGTCGTTTCCTTGGACGATGGCCCCCGTTTCAACGCTCTTTCATACGTATGGGGAGCACCTCAACGAGTGAAATCCATCACCGTCGATGGCGAAAACGTCCTCATTACACAGAGCTTATTCACGGCATTCCAACGAATACGTCACGTCGCTGAAGTGTTGGTCATTTGGGCGGATGCTTTGTGTATCAATCAGAATGACCTGGACGACCGAAGCCAGCAAGTACAACTCATGGGAGACATCTACAGCTCTGCAGAAGAAGTTCTTATATGGCTCGGATATGGTGGAGATGTTCAGCCTCCTCGGCAGGTGCCTGACTTGTACTACTGGACTGGGGACAATGCAGACGACGAATTAGTGAATACATATATCGAACGGTCCCAGAGCCAGAGGTCCGAGAATGATGTTGCAGAAGACATACTTGGAGCATTCGTGTTCCTAAAACTTCGCGCTTCGAACATGCATCTTGGAGACATGCCCTTCTTCGAAGTGGATGGGATGATGCTTCGGGCCCGAAAGCCGTGGCAGGCAGTATTCCGTGCTCTAAAATCTCTGAGCTCACTCCCTTGGTGGAATCGACTTTGGGTGCTCCAGGAAACAGTCCTTGCACGCAAGGCAACTGTCATCTACAACCATACGACGGCTCCTTGGGACATGCTCGCCCTTGCAGCCCAATTATGGTTAATACACGATAATTCATGCTGTGAAGACTTGCTCTTTACACGGCCTGATGAAGAACAGGAGATAATTATCAAGGCGCGGAGGGTCATACACGATACAGAGGTTGTTAGGTCTGCGAGGGCGGAGAACGCGCGACTTGACTTGTATCAGCTCATGTACTCAACCGTTGATAGAGACGCAACGGACGTTCGGGACAAGGTGTATGGTCTTCTTGGAATGGTTACAGACTGGTACGGAAGCGCACCTATACCTTCTGATTACGCCCTGAGTGCTAAAGAGGTATTTATGCGAGCCAGCCTTGCTGAGATTCAAGGTTCTTATTCTCTGCAAGTGCTCATGGGTACACCGAGGACAGACGTACCTAAAATTCCGTCCTGGGTCACTCAGAGTAGCAGTTCCTGGCGGTGGCGCGGACACCAGGAGAGTAGAACTAAACGTGCAGCGTTGTTCCGTGCAGCAGGCCAGACTTTAGCCAATGCTGAGTGTCAGTGTGAGACACTGATAGTCGACGGGTTCAACCCAATTGATACGGTCGCCCACGTGGGGCTAACTATGTTTGAAAAGTCGGCACTCTGGGAGGATGTTGCCTTCGTGGTCAAAGGGTGGCGCCAGATTGCTGAGCTTGATTGCGAAGAGAAACCTATCCAGAGTAGAAACGTTACCAAGGAGGAGACGTTCTGGAAGACGATGGTCAACGACTGTATTGAGTGGCACCCGGCTGAAAAGATCGAACAGGAAAATGCTGGACTCACCGAGGTTCCCTGTGATTTCCGAAGGCTTGGAGAACAAGACCCGCCAAACCTGGCGAGAGATTGGTGGAGGTGGCTTCAGTCACAAGTACCGGATAGCCAGCAGACTCGGGACAGTGAGCAGGATTGCAACAATCCACCCACAACGGATCCCGAGTACATTCGGTTGTTCGACGTATCCTTTCTTGGAGCGACAGTGTTGCGGAAGTTCTTCATCACAACAAGCGGCCGCATGGGGTTAGGCCCTCCCGCCACACTTCGCGGGGATAAAGTCGTGATACTTTTGGGTGGTGATACTCCTTTCTTAATCAGAAGCGGCCCTGAAGAGGCTATCGACGACACTACCCTTATCGGGGATGCGTATATTCATGGACTGATGGATGGAGAAGGTATTCCAAATAATTGGAGAGAAAATGTCGTTCAAATCTCTATCAGATAGTGTTGAGAATATCTAGGTTCAGTCCAAGGTAAAAGGTGCTTGAGAGTCACGTGATATGATGGTGTGGCAGGCACTGCCTGGTGGGCAATGGCACCCACCACAACAGTGCGAGTCCGTAACACTCAACACGATAGTCAATACAATACGTTGCAGCCGCCCCGCCTTGTCCCTCCTCCCACTCGGTTCTCTATGGTAGTCATACTACTACAGGGACCTTGTTCTACTAGATAGCGAAAATGACAATTATGGGAGCCCTAGAGCAAGTGTTGGAATTTTTGTGTACCGTTGAAGTCCTAGATTAGGATCTTTTAGCACTCCAGCGACAATATTGAAGCTTAATGAAGCGTGGATGTATGAGGACCTAGATATCTTCAGCTGTGGTAATCGACGGGTGTCTTGACAACCCGGACATCTCGTTCGAGCCTCTGCAATAGTACCAGCAAGTGGGTTCAGCATTGTTCTTGGAGCGGAGGACACGCTCGACTGTGACGGGGCGGTAAGAGTGCTCTTCGGCCATGCGCTAGTGGAGGGAGACGTTCCTTTCAGTGATGAACGCATACCTAGGTAGAGTCGGGAATTTGGACATGCATAGCTGCGTGCACTTGTGCACTCTGCACATGGTGAAGGATAGATGGGAGGGAAGCTTGGCAAAACTCACCCTACATTATGCAGGGCGGCATGTGCCGTGAATGAATTTGACAGTAGCGTGTCCCAAATGCTGAACAGACGTGACGGCGACTACCCAGGTACCTACGAGATTTCCCAAACTAGAACTCGCTACCCAACCCACGCCTGAGTCTTATCCACATTATTGCACAACAAAAGGCCAAGCTATGTCTTCTCAGCGCAAACTGAAATTCCCCAGCAGATGTGCGCATTGATACAAACTGTTCCATCGTCCCCATCACCATTCCCCATTTCGCCCCACCATCTCACCCCACCATCTCAAAAGCACTGAAACCCACTCGCCCTCTTATCCCACCCAAAATCCGTCAAATTGACCGGTCCAGGCCCCAACACATTCGAATTATTCTTCTCCACCCAAAGCTGTTCGCCCGTACAATCTCCCTCCCTTCAACTCGTCAACCCAATGCACATCACACACCTTCACGCTTCACTTACTCATAGAGGGAACACCCATTCGCAAGCCCAATATCCACAAATGCCCAGCTCGCCTGCTTGTCGAAGCCCTCGGGGGCAAGTGGCTTGCACTTCCAGCGGTCGACGAGCCAGGATCGGCGGTCGCCTTGGCCGCGGGGCTCGCTGGCGAGGGAGAAGACGACGTTTGCGGAGGTGGATGTGGAGAGGAGGGTTAGGGCTGCGAGGACTGTGGGTTTCATGGTGGTGGTGGGGAGAATGGATGAAGTTGGCGGGTAAGTCAAGAAGATGCTGGGGTGCGTGCAGAGGTAAGTAAACTGGGGGCCGTTTTTATATTCACACCTTTCTCGACGCGTCTATGATGGTACTTTGATCGACAAGGAGCGTTACATTCGTATTCTGGGGGTTAAAAGCTAAAGACTGGGCCAACGAAGGTACTACAACCGTACTAGTGGTGATTGAATCTCACGGGTAAGCTCGTACAGGGCGCGGTGTTGGTACGACCGATGCCGATATAGTGGGCAATGATGTACAGTCGCCGCAAGTAGACGATAGCTCATGACAGGTACGTGAAATAACATTATCTTTGTGTTAGAGCCTAGCGCTGACTATGTGTAGTACCACTGCTTCCGATTTTGATCATAGGGACGTCGCGGTAAAGGGTACGTCTAAGTACCAGTATGTCACACCGAAGTTGTTTTCATTTTTCGTGAAAGACTGGCTCGAACCTATGCGGTGACTTCATTTCATCCTCAAGCTCCCCATGTCACAAATTCCCCCAGTGTCCCCTTTCCGATGTTATTCTTTTGGCACTTTCATCGCCCACTGCTCCCCATCAAACTACTCCATTCGCACCATTCAAGCTCTTCTCCCTGATCTCAACCCACTCTTCCTTCGTACACCTCACCTGCGGCTGCTCCACAAACACCGGACCATCATACTCCGCCCTCAATCGCGCATACTCGATAACCGGGCGCAAAGTCGTCGTATCCGCATCCAGCGCCGGCGCACTAAGTCCCTCCTCGGCATCATACGCGATAGCAACCTGCAAATGTTGTCAATATCGAGCCTCCTCTCCCATTCTATTCAAATGCCACTTACCACGGGTCCACGAAACGCTTCCCCAATCGCCTCATTCACCGCAAGCTCTCGCTCGCTCTTGGGGTTGCTATCATAGCTGAGCTGAATCCAATACGGCAAGAAGCGGTCATGAAACGCAATTGTCTTGACGTCGCCCGGAGGTGTATCAGGAAAATAGTCGTGTAGACCGACTGGCTTGCCGTCTTTGTGATACTTCAAGAACATGAAGCATGGACACGTATGGTCGGGCCGGAATAAGAGGGCGCGGCGGTACGTGAGAAACATTGAGGATGGCGCAGGTGGGTCTCGGTACATGCAGGTGGACTTGGTGAAGGCGCGGCAGACGAGCTTGTGCATGGGCCAGTCTTGCGTCTAGTAGTGTGTTTAGATAGGCAGGCATGCAGGGAGTGGGGTAGAGGTTACCTGGCATTCTTTAGAGCAGTAGTAGATGTTCACGCAAGCCTTGCAGCGTTGTGAGATTGTGACGGCCTTGTGACATACTGCGCAGAGCGGAGGTGAGGCGGCGGTAACGGGTTGCGTGATGGGTATGAAGTCTTCGAGGATGAGGGGCTGGCCGAAGTCTTGGGGTGCGCTTGAGGCCATGGTGGGTGTGGATGTAGGCGACCTCGGGAGCTGAAGTTTCGCGCACAAAGTCGAAGGTGGGAACAGCCCAGATGTGGTGGCAGAAGACGTTGAGAGTGGAAAGTGCTATACGGTCCCTCGTTACCTGTCTCTCACTTGCGCTGCTGCCTTTATCTGCTAATACGTCATCCACCTTCACCTCGCAAATCTCCCAACACTCACCGATTTGCCCACACCTGTGTGCCCAAACGCCCAAACCCACACCCACAATCATCCCCATCTCCATCCCCCGTATTTCCCTCCCCAATATACTCCAATTAATTCTCAATTCCTCCATCAAATCCCCCAGGGTTGGAATACCTTCGTGGTCGATCGAACAAATACGAGGGCACGTCACGCCTCCCCGACAAGGGCCCAAAGTTCGAATCCGGGATAAATCACGGCCATGACCGCAGAAAGCGAGCAGTAGTGTTTTCGCAACTCGCCATTATCTAACGGTATTGCATTTGTCTTAGCGGCGAATCTACCCATCAGGGGCGAGTTTTTTTTTTTTTGCTGGTTTATTCTGATGTGGCGGGATGGGGAAAAAGGGTACGAGGAGAGATAGTAGGAGGGAGGGAAGAGTAGGAAGGGCTGCTATGTGTGGTTGGAACGATTTTTCTTTTTGCAAAAAGGGAATAGGCTTATGTAGTGTGGCTGTTGAAAGTGTGTCCTGAATATGCTCACCACAGTTTGTACATCCACATAGCTCCTTGAAAGTGTGTCCTGAATATGCTCACCACGGCTTATACATCCACATGGCTGGATGAAAAAAAACATCAAAGTCCACGCCACCGAACACACCAACCGCAGGAAACAAATCACTCTCGCCCCTCAATCCCCTATTACCTCCCTCGCTCCGAACATCCAGCTCCTCGTTGCCATCCCAGCCACCTTCCTTGTTCCCATTCCGCGTGAAGAAAACGTCAATGTCCATCAACCTACCCTGCTGATTCTGCTCATAAGTCGGTGGGCTCTTCGACACCGAGTACGTAATCCCAATACCAACCGTATCCCCGGGCGCAAACGCAGTCGTAAAGTCAACGCCGCCCCACGGATCATTCACATACTTTCGTCCATCGTCGCCATGCACGCCCAGACTGCCGCGCTCCCAGCCGGGCAGTCGGAACGTGGGGTACGGCGGCGCGACGAAGCCGATTGCGATGCCCGCGTCTGCTTCGCCGAGCGACGAGCCGCCGCGGCCGACGCCCGTGACTTTGAGTTCGAAGTAGATGGTCTTGGGGCGCTGGGTGTTGAGAGGTGAGTCCCAGTAGACGGAGTACATGGGCAGGTTAGTCATGATGCTTGAGTCGCGGCAGTTTGCGTGGGTGCGGCAGCGCCAGTGGCCGGCTTCGCGTTGGGGGAGGAGGTCGCCTAGGTAGGATGGGGGTTTGAGGAGGGCGAGTTGGCCGTTCTGGACGGCGGCGTGGGTGGGAGGCGTGAGGTTTTGGGGTGGCCAGAGGGGGTTGGCGTTGGTCCATGCTAGGGCTCGGGCGCCGTCTTCTGCGGTTGCGTTGGCTGTGGGTGAGCTGTCGTAGCCGATGCTTGGTGGAGGCGGGAGGAGTGCTGTATCGGGGATCACTGTCCAGTCATGGTAAGGTGGAGGATCCCAGCTCGGAGGTGGCTGCTGTGGGAACTGAGATGGGGGAGGTCCTGAAGGTGGTGTATAGCCGGTATTTGAGGACGATAGGTGGTGTGGAGGTCTCGGTGGTGGTGCATAACCACCCTGATTTGGTGGCGGCCCTGAAGGTGCAGCATATCCATCTTTTGACTCTGCATATGCGGGTGGTGCTCCTGCAGGACTTTGATACTTTTCAGTCGGCGCGTTGCCATGCTGTTGCTGCTGAAATGGACTGTAATATTGATTGTCATACTGGTTTTGCGACGAGCTCGAGCTAGCGTGCTCCTCGCCCTTGATCTTGTCTTTGAGTTTCTTGAACATGGTAGGTGGGGCGGCACAAAGTGAAGTTGTTGAGGTGGGAAGATTGTGCGGGCTGCAAAGGAAGAAGAGGTTGGTTTACAGATTCGGGAGCAAGCGGGGAGTGATAGAACTTGCGTTGGACAAACATACGTGGTGGATCGACCGCCCACGGGTGGCTGTGCACTTCACACGGTCATTGGAGCGCACGGTCATCAATGCTTGGCGTCCATTTCCGTCCTTACACAAACTCTTGAGTCACATTTGCAGTTGGCCTAGTAAAGTCGGTAAAGCCAGGGTAGGCAACGCTCATTAGAAGCAGTAAGTTTCCTTCACTTGCGAAGGTATGTGATTTGCTAGTAGACGATTCGATGTCAACAAATGCATGAATGAGAAGAGTCTAGGTCTATATACAACGACTCAAGTAAACATAAGCAGATCGCAAAGATACAAAGCGTAAACTCACGCAACTGTACAAAACAAATGTGGTATCCTGAACGTGCATCAACGTAACAACAGCTTAATTGTCGCCCATGTCCCGCAGTGGCACATACCCCGCCTCCTCCTTGTTCCTCTTCCTCGCATCCCACGCGTCCCGGGCCCAATCTAAGGCGCTTCCAATAACACCTTTCTTCGTAATCTTTTCCATCTCCAAGTCCTTCTCAGTAACATCCGCACCTGGATCTAGGAGGCTGACCTTCAACCAGCTAGGTCGATGCCAGAACTTGAGATGCAGAGAGCTCATCACAACGGATACAGATGAGGACGCCATCGCAGCTCCGGCAGCCATGGGGTGCAGAGAGAGGCCCCAGGGGAGGAAGAAGCCCATGGCGAAAGGCAGGCCGATGAGGTTGTACATGCAGGCCCATGCAAGATTGAGTTTGATGCGGAAGAAGATGGCTTTGCTGAGGAGCAACGATGCAGGGATGGCGAGGAGATCGGTGTTCGACATGAGCACAATCGACGCAGCTTCCATGGCGACATCTGTACCAGTGGAGAGGGCAATACCAACGTCAGCAGACGCGAGTGCTGGCGAATCGTTTATGCCATCGCCGACCATGCCGATGATTTGGCCGCGCGACTGAAGGTCTTCAACAATTGCCTTCTTGTCAGCCGGTGTTGCGGATGCATGCACGTCGGCACTATCGATGCCAACTGCAGCAGCGACAACAAGAGCAGAGGCTGAAGTGTCACCTGTGACAATGGAGGATGTGATACCCATGCGGCGTAGAGCGAGCACAGTAGCCCGGGCCGAAGGTTTGATGGTGTCAGATAGGCTTAAAGTGCCAGTGTATGTCTTTCCAATAGCGGTGTGAATCGTTGTGATGCCGGCTGACCGTGAATTTCCGCGTGGGTTGGCATTGGCAGCAGGTGTGAGAGGCTCTTCGACAAAGTCAGGTACGTTGACACCTTTGGTAGTAAGATAGGCGACATTCCCAATCAAGACCTTGTATCGCGTACGTTCGCGAGAGATGGCGGCTTCGACGTTTGCGGTGATACCCTTACCAACGACAGCTTCAAAGTCGCCCACAGCACCATCGAGTATGCCATCAGGTCCTAGACGTAGATGCTCTTTTGCGGAGCCAACAATAGCTTTAGCGATTGGATGCTCAGAGCCCATCTCGGCGAGACCAATGAGTGTCCACCAGAGGTTCATCTTTTGTGGGCTCGCCCATTCACCCTGGATGTCGGCCTTGCTTACACTCATCTTGCCGATGGTGAGTGTACCAGTCTTGTCAAAGACGATGTGATTAACCTTGGTAGCAGTCTCCAGTGCAGCTCCACCCTTGACGAGAATGCCGTTCTCGGCGCCAACACCAGTACCAACCATCACTGCAGTAGGAGTGGCGAGACCGAGAGCACAAGGGCAGGCAAAGACGATGACGGCGATACAGAGCTTGAAACAGACCATGAGCTTGCCACCACTAGCATGGTCGAGGAAGACCTTTGGTGGGTATGGAAGGACATGGCTGAGAACCATCCAGGCCACAAATGTTGCAAGGCCGAGCGTGATGATGACGGGAATGAAGTAACCAGCAACCGTGTCTGCGAGGCGTTGGATAGGAGCGCGGCTAGTTTGAGCTTCTTGCACCAGGCGAACGATTTGGCTAAGCTGTGTGTCACGGCCCGCTCGGGTAACAACGAACTCCAGACGTCCAGCACCGTTGACAGTACCAGCCATGAGGAGAGCACCTTTCTTCTTGAGTATCGGCATCGCTTCGCCAGTGACCATACTCTCGTCAAGGTATGACTCGCCACGCGTTACGGTGCCATCGGCAGGTATCTTGTCACCGGGTCGGAGAATGACTACGTCGCCAACTTCGATAAGCTCGGTCGCAATGACCCTCTCCTCAGCTGCATTGCCATCGACAGAAGTACGACTGTCTTTCTCGTCCAGATCCCAACCTTCGGCAGCTTTCGCCGCCGCGATTGGGTCAGCATAGATGGTCGCCATTGAGGGCGCAAGGGACATGAGCCTTGACAGTGCCTTGGAGGTCTGCCCCTTGGCACTGTTTTCGAGATATCGGCCCAAGCTGATAAAGGTAAAGAGCATGGTGCTAGTGTCGAAGAGTGTGGTCGGCTTGGTATGCTGCGCGCTAAGCAGCGATACCAGCATTGACGCAACACTGAAGAAGAAGGCCGCAGAAGTTCCAAGGACGACCAGAACGTCCATGGTAGGCGATCCATGGCTGAGAGACTTGTACGCGGAGATGTAGAAGCGCTTGCCGATTCCAAACTGAACTGGGATGGTCAAAACTAGGCAAACGATATCGCCAAGGTATAGACCGGGTATAACGCGAATGCCTCCATAGTTGAGGAAAGGAAGAAACATTGGGAAGACCATGCTGGTGAGGAAGACGGGAATCGCGAATGACGCCGAGAAAATGACTGCTCGTCTCCATTCTTGAATCTCTTTGGTCTTTGCGAGCGATTCGAGTTGCGCGTTGTTGTCGTCCAGGTCCGCCACGAGTGCGTTGTAACCTGCTGCTTCGATCAGTTCGACTGTTGCTCGAAGTCCAACGATCTGAGGATCGCGCTTAATGGTCGCTCGTGAGGTGCTGAAATTGATGGTCGCAGAGGTGATGCCCGGGTGTTTCTGTAGCAGTGCTGCCAGATCCTCCGCAGCATTGGCATTGGGTAGCCCGAACACTTTCAAATGAACGGGTCCATTGCTCGCTGTCGTTTGTTGCATGCTGCCATCGACTGAGGACAGGACCTTGGCATCAAAGCCTCGATCTTCAATGATTTCTACGATTTGATCCTCTGTGAGCTTCAATGGGTCGTGTACAAGCACAGCGCGGTTTGCCAACAGACTGATGTTGAACTGGTATACACCCTCAACATCCTTGAAACCGCTCTCGACTGCCGATGTGCAAGCACCACATGTCATGCCCTCTACTGAGACAGTGGTGGTTAGTGTCTTTTGCCTCTTGCTGCCCTTGCTCTTCTTGGGCGCGGGTGTGGCGGTCACAGTATCCAACACCTCTGCATCAAAGCCAACATCTTCAATTTCCTCGGCCAGCTTTTCCGGTGATATTATCGTGGTGTCGTGCTCAATCACACAGCGTTCCGAGAGCAGAGATATGCTGAACGACTTGATGCCCGCAACGTCTTTGAAAGCGCCCTCCACGGCAGATGTGCATGCGCCGCATGTCATGCCGCCAACAGAGAGTGTCGTGGTCGCAATCTTCGCATCCGACACTTCGTCTCCATCTTCCGAGTCGCTTAGAAAGTGGTCCTCGGTTGTGGTTGTGGCTGGTAGGTCCGTTGCAAGTACATCGGCGTCGAATCCCCTGTCTTCGATAATCTCTTTGACCTGGTCTGCCGATATGATCTCTGGGTCGTGTTGTATGACTGCCCGCTCCATGACCAAGCTTATGGAGACATTCCCTATTCCGTCCACACTCTGGAAGCCAGACTCGATGGCGGAGGTGCATGCGCCGCATGTCATACCCTCAACCTTGAGCGTCGTCGTCGCCATGTGCGCTGTCGCGGAAGCGGCCGGGGAAGCCATGATGGCTAAGAAGCGCCTTGCGATGCGCTCGAGTGTACAGTGGTATTACGAGAGCCTCCGAGGGCGTGCAACGATAGAAATGTCAGCACAGCACAAGCGCGGCTTGTGCGAGTCAAAGCGGTCGGCGATAGGAGGGAGCGGTGGTAGATGGCGACATGCACCAAATGAATGTCGCGAGCAAGTACCGACGATCGCACAAGAAGAAACGAAAGTCCGCGTGGTGTAAGGGAAGGCCAGCTTCCGGTAGTTGCCAGATGGCGAAGATTAATATGTCGATGTACACGAGGTGCTGCAGCCACTTTCTTTGAGAGCAGGAGCCCGAATGGCGGGTCTGGAGTGGGTCTCGACGGCTATCCGTGAGCTGCTGATAGGCCGTCTATTAATGAACCCAGGCGTGCCAGGAGCGCGCCACAAAGCTGACTAGATTACGGGAGCAACACCTTATGAATGCGCCGGTAAGACGGCGAGCGGAGTTGGATATGCAAAAGGGCGCAGATGATGATTGTTTCTTCGGAGGTATCGTGCGTCGTGACAGCCATTCAAAGGCGCTCCTTCACGGATAGTGTTTCTACGAGCCGTTTCTGAAACAGGAAGCTGCTGTGGAACGCTCGGATGATCTGAGGTGCGACAAGCGGAGCCTCAGAGTTGGTCACTGTTTCTCAAGGATCAACAACTGTTTCGCCGTCTCCTTCTTTGTCCCCATAATCGTCAACGTGCGCTAGCTGGTCTTTGTGCTTGCTTGCTAGCACCTACGAAGTTCCATCTGACTTGAGAAGGTATGCTTCCACGACCACGCGCCACTAACGATAGGATCGGAGCGCAGTCAGGCACTAGACTGAATAGGCTGATGCTCATATGCAGTGTCCGAAACACGTATAGGTCGTGCTGTATGTCTTCATCAGAGGCTAGGTTGGACCAAGCGGCGCATCATTCTTGCTCTCTCCACCGGCGAGATCACATTTTCCGATACGTCTTTGGTCACAGTGGATTTGAAAGAATCTGTAAAATGGGAAACATAACGTGTCAAATGAGTGAAAGCGGTTCGCAGTTCGCAAGCGAGGCGTGGTGTGGCGCGGGGTGGTGGGGCAGTCGCGACTTCCCCGCCAAGACAATTGATCGCGCCTGCCTGCTCACTACTTTGACAACAATACTCATTCCACCTCCAGTCCACTTCGCGCTGACATCAACGACCGCTTAATCCTCACCAATTCTCACTACAATTCAAGCATCAACAATGGAACAGACCAAGGCCCTCAATGCGCTAGAGCCCTTCCTCGCCCTAAGCAAGTCGGCAACCTCACCGCGAGCAGCTTCGGACTTGATCTCGCAAGCCACAAGTGCGCCCAACACATACGTATTCGCCGAGCTACTGCAGAAGCCCAATATCCAGAGCCTGCGGACTTCGGAAGAGTATG
The DNA here is from genome assembly GCA_010093685.1 of Ophiobolus disseminans. Taxonomy (NCBI): domain Eukaryota; kingdom Fungi; phylum Ascomycota; class Dothideomycetes; order Pleosporales; family Phaeosphaeriaceae; genus Ophiobolus; species Ophiobolus disseminans. Next base: position 767,608 of record MU006240.1, on the reverse strand, counting down.
CATCGTACCTCACATTGCTCGAGATCTTCGCGTGGGGAACTTGGGAGGACTACAAGGGTATGTCGAGCTCTTTGGAGCTCCAAGTCCGGACGAGGTAGATTACTGACATGCCCCAGCACAACCGAACTTACCCAAGCTCTCCGCGCAACAGCACAAGAAGCTACTCCTCTTGTCATTGCTACCACTGTCGAGCTCCCACTCAACCTTAACTTACAAACACCTTCAAACCGCCCTCGACCTACCCACCACCCGCGCGCTAGAAGAGCTCATCACAACCGCCATTTACACCGGCCTTCTCACCGCTACGCTCGACCCCGCCAACTCGCGCATATCCGTCACATCAGTCGCACCCCTGCGCGACCTCGCTCCAGGCTCACTACCCGCCCTGCAGTCAACGCTGCAATCATGGTCCCAGCGGTGCGACACCGCCCTCGCCGACCTCGAAACACAGGTCGCAAAGGTCAAGCAAGAGGCTGTGGACAGGGAGAAGGTGCGCCGGAAGAAGGAGCGCGCGCTTGAGGCGGTGATCTCGGCCAACGAGGACAAGACGCCTGGCAAGCGGGGCATGGGCTTCGGTAGCGACGATGCCATGGATATCGACGACGACGGTGGGAGCAGTCGGGTCACGCGGGGCACTAAACGTGGTCCTGGGGGAGGCTTTGGCTTTGGCGGCAGGAAGCTGGGATAGGACCTCGCTGAAGATGAGCCGCTGGAAGACGAAGATAATCAAGGCAAAGATGACATTGCGGGTAGCATGAAGAGCGTTGAAAAGACCAGTGATGAGCATGAGGACAGCATTGTAGAGGAAGCACTTCTAGCATCGCTGGTGAAAGAGATGCTTGGGGAATGACGGACATGTCAGTCAAAGGCATACCAGACATTGCTTTTATCAGCTCCACATCAAAGACCACAACACAAATACACCCAATATTCACACTCCAAAATCTTCGATTACACCTACCCACCTGCAATCATGCTAGTGCTACCCTCATCGTCCCCATCATGCTCGCTAACAACAGAAAATCCAAACAAGAAGTGGAGAAAAAACAGCTAATCTATCGCACAACACGAGAAATGGCCCAGTCCAAGCATTACCCAAACCCTCTCCCTCACCAGAAAAACTTGGGTATTCCATCACTCATCATCCAGTAAGACAAAGAACGCCCCTCGCGAAAAGAAGAAAACGCCATGCAAGCCATGCAACACGACAACCAAAAAAAAAAACTTCATCCTCAACGCAAAGCCTGGTGCAACAACGCCCGAATCCTACGCTCGTCAGCCGCCTAGGCCGCAGCCGCGGGTTCAAACGCCTGAGGCTGCTCCTGCGTGGCTGCGGCACTGTTCATCTGCGCGAGTTGCCCAGCCATACTGCGCAGCGCCTCTCTCGTCGCGTCGATATTGAGTTCTCCGCGCTCCTGCGCCTCCTTGAGGTATTGTTCCCACTCGGGGTCCATGGGGACGTTTGCGCCCTGGTCGCGGAGGGCCGCGGCGTGCAGGAGGCGAGCGTTGAGGGAGAAGCCGACGGAGGCGTCGATGTCTGCGTCTGGGTCGTCGTCTTCTGAGACGTCGGGGTCGGACATTTGGGTGTCGATGTCTGCGTCTTGCTGTGGTGCGGAAAGGGGTGTAGGTGTGATTTCGACCTCGATGTCTGTCTTGACCTTTATTCGTGACGAGGCTGGGAAGCGGCGTCGATCAACCCAAGCGCTGATTTCCACGCCCGTCGTGTCGACGACACGCACGCCTTCGTCCCGCTCGTAGCGCTCGCGCGCCCAGAGCGTACCTTCCCATCTGCAGAAGCCCTGGATCTCGGCTTCCGTCAGGCCCAGACGGTCGAATGCGTCGAAGAGGCGGCGGTGGTGGGGGAAGCGGCCGAGGCGCTTGCGGTGCGGTGCAAAGGCGTAGTTGAGGCCTGGGTACCGCGCCTCGATGGTGTCGAGCGAGCCGTAGAAGTTTGCGGTTTCGATGCGGACTTCGCCGACGAGATTCTTGGAGAGGTGGGCCGAGAAGGAGGGTGGGTCTGTGGGTGAGGGTTGTGGGAAGAGCGTGTTGTAGACGAGGACTGAAATTGGGTTTTTGCGGTGCATCTTTGCAGGGTGTGGGGGGTTCTGTGCTCGTGTAGGTGTGCGCGCTCGTTTGTGGAGTGTAGGGAGGTTTGAGCACTTGGTTGTTCGCGGGCTGCTGCAGGCGTCTCGGAAGTTTGAATGCGAACAATCAGGAGCAAATGGGCGGGAATAGAGTCTCCTTCTGCTGACTTTCAGGCGCGATCGCTGCTTAGCCTGCCAGGTTCGCCGCCTGTTCCGCGTGCTTTGACTAGTCAGACGCGTCGAGTGCTCCAGGTGACAGTGCGCCAGTCACACCAATAGCTCGCCGGACGTCTGAGGGGGTAGGTCGCGGAAAAGAGGGCTGGTGTGCGGGAGAGCTGCAGTTATGCCGGGCGGTAGTGCAGATCGCAGGCAATCCCGGTCCTCGTGGGAAATTGCTCGCTGCCTCCTGAGGGTGTCTGTGTTAGGGAGGCGGCACGGCTGAGCGCTGGAGAAGGGAGGCAAGAGGGATGAGATGAATGCAGCAGCGGCGACGGGGTGGGCAGGAAGGGGCGCCCCAGAACCTTAAGCACAACCCGACCTTTGATGCACCCTCACCGCAAAGTCTGGCTGACTAGTGCAAGTGTCCAGTATCAAAACCGTCCAGACCCTGACATCCCATCTCACATGCAGCCCGCATCCTCCAACACAAACCATCAGCCACTCGGTGCCTCTGAATCTATGTCTGCTACCTGGGCCTCTGTTTCTCGGGTTACAATCACCATCACTGTGAATGCACTGAGCTGGCAAGCAGCCGATGCGTTGTTAAATGCGCCCGACTCGAGTCGTCCACCGCCGCGGGTCATGCACGAAATCCAGCCTGACCTTGCTCGAGGAACGACTGGCCCACGACATGCATGCCAAGGCGTCTGCACCACGCACTGAAAGCGCCTTTGCCGGTCCTGTAAGACGTGGAGAGGCGGTCGGTGGAAGCCGCGGTTCTCGTGGGAAGGTTTTTGTGCTCTTCGGCGAAAGGCCAGGGATCGTCCGTGTTCCTGTCAATCACTTCTGCATGGTTGCCCATTTGGGAGAGCACTGCCCCGCTTTAAAATCGGTGCGTATCGCGGATCCTCCTCTTTGTTTAGGCGGCTCAAATCAGTGGTGCTAAGAACACTGCATCTATGCTAGATCTGTGCAAAATTGCATGTGGCACGACATTGAAGAACAGAACAACTTTGACATTCCTTTCACATCTCAATTTGTCATCTGAATCAAGTTTGCCAACGCTCAGTATTCCATGTCTAGCATTTACAACTTAGACGACGCGCCCTTCGACCAGTCAGCCTAGTTGCCCACGTCCTTCCTTTCCACTCGGTAATGATATCATACCTTCCATACCTTGCCCGCAAACTCCTCCACGTCCGCCCACAGCTCCCTCGGCTTCTCCAGCGCCGCGAAGTGCCCACCACGCTCATGTTGCCTGTACGTCACCAGATTGCAATGCTTCTCCAGCACGCTCTTGATGCCCGGCATCAGTTCATGCGGGAAGAAAGAGAAGCCGAAGGGTTTGTCGTTCTTGCCGAAATCGGGGCGGTTTGTACCTGCACTGGGGGTCAGCAAACCTACTGGGGCAAGGCAGAGATGGATTTAGAGGAGAGACTGAATGGGATAGTATGAGATGTGAGAAGGGCGGGATACCGAACAACTGACGGTATGGATAGATACTCCTTGGGAAGCCAGACGTGAACCAATACAGAGAGATGTTGGTGAGGATGGTGTCGAGAGACGGGTCGTCGTCTGTCCAGTCGAGGAACTTTTCGCCAATCCTACCTCCGTTAATACCGCGTACCACACAGACTTTCCAACACTTACCATGCCAATAGCGCAAGTGGGCTCGACGACAGAACGTGGCCGATGGTACTCGGTCGCGTGGCATGTTCCTGTGCGTAGGCGGTGCCGGATTGGTTCCATTTGGCGGCTCGGTCCACTGCTTTCTTCTCGAGGTCTGAGAGGGTGTTTTCGTCCGGTTTGTCGGCAGTGGGCATCATATTCACTGTCCCGCCGTCAGCTTCTTGCGCGTAACCTCAGGCAGTCACACTTACGGTGAATCCCAATACAAGCGTCCTGGTCCCACGCCAACAGTCGCGCCACGAAACTTCCCACATCTCCTCCCTGGGCCAAATACTTCTCAAACCCAAGATTGGTCATGAGCTTGTGCATGGTGCGCGCGCTGTCTTCCAGGGTCCAGTTCTTGTCCACGGGTGTGTTAGCACTCAAGGTGTACCCCGGTAGCGAAGGCACGATGATATGGTACGGCAGCTCTTTCTTTTCGTATTGCTGCTCAATGGCCTCGAGCATCGGCAGAAACTCGATGAAACTGCCTGGCCAGCCGTGCATGAAGATGATGGGAATAGCGTCTTTCTTCTTGGAGAAGAGGGCGATGAAGTGCAGGTCCACGTCTTCGATCTGCATCTTGAAGTTGTCGAACGAGTTGATGTATTCCTCCTGGGCGCGCCAGTCGTATTTGTTGAGCCAGTAGTCTTTGGCGTCGGACAGCCATTTTTGAGTGATGCCGAAATTCTGCTCGGTCTGTTGGTTCTCGTATGTAGTGGGCCCGAGTTTGGACAGTTGGAGCAGCTGGCGCCAGTCTGAGAGGTCTTCGTCGGAGATGTTGAGGATGTACCGTTTGGCGGAGCTGGGTGGTGAGTACGACATGGCGGACGAGGTGTGGGTGTGGTGTGGAGCACTGAGAAGAGAGGGAAATGAGTAGATTTGGATTAGAGAAAAGATGTTTCTAGGCCTCTATATATAGCCGACCCCCAATCATAACTATCTTGCAGCCCGGCGCGAAGACGATCACTCGGGGTTTAACAAGAGGTACCGGAGGGGACGACCTCGGGAGGTCAGTTCAACTAACGAAATGTGGTGTATCGCGTCAAGCAGAGTGTAACATAGTCTTGCAGTTCAGACTCAAAAGTCATCTTCTAGGAGACTTATCATCATGAGAGATTGAGGGGAAGTTTGATGCAGACGTTTGCAGGGTTGTGGCGTCATTGACCGATGGTGGGGGTTGTGGCCCCGCGATTTGACAGGTGCTAGTCCAGACATTTTTTGCGACGACTCACATCAATGATGCATTCGGTCCCGATTTCGCACGCATTCTTTCTTCCTTCTTTCAATCATCCCTCTGTGCGACCCAACATACACACCACTTCGCAGTCATGGCGCCAACATTGCTTGCCGCGATTGACCTAAACAGCTACTCGAATGCTACACAGGGCCTCAACTCGCAAGCATTGTCATTCGTCGGCAATGTCTTCGTATCAGTCACCGAGGACACGGTCGATGCAGCCCTTACCCACCTCCAGCAGTCGGTGGGCCGCTACTCCAACTACCTCGGCGTCGCCACCCTCACATCGACGGTCGACATCCTCTCGCTCCTCGACGCCGGCGCCGCCAAGGTCTTCGTTACGCGCCAACAACTCGATACGCTCAAAGCACTGGACATTGAACAAGACAGGCTAGTGCTATGCTTGCCAGGAAACACAAAGGAGGAGATTATCGATGCCATTGCGGGTACGCCCGTCGACATCTACGCGCACCAAATTAAAGATCAGGATCTTGACTTTTTAGAGGCATGGCTGAAAGAGTATGGAACAGACCGCCCGGATGTCTTTGTATCGTTTGCGGAGCCAAAGCTGGAGCATGTGCTGAGCGTGGCCAAGCTGGCGGCGGTCCCACTCATCCCTGCTGAGGGACTGACTGTTGATGCGCAAAAGGAGCCGGGCTTAATCAGCGTCGCAAAGCTGACTATGGCGAATGCGACTAGCGACCGACCCGATGGGCTCTTCGCGACACTTGTAACAGACGAGCGGGGCGTGGCACTGGGACTGGTGTACAGCAGCGAGGAGAGCGTGGCAGAGAGCTTGAGGACCGGAAGAGGCGTCTACCAGAGCAGGAAGCGGGGATTATGGTACAAGGGCGAGAGCAGCGGTGACATACAAGAGCTGGTCTCAATATCACTGGACTGCGACAACGATTGTCTGCAGTTCGTTGTGCGACAAAAGGGGAGAGGATTTTGCCATCTTGCTACTCCAACATGTTTTGGACAGTACCGTGGTCTGTCAAAACTACAAAAGACTCTACAAAGCCGAAAGGAATTAGCACCCCAGGGCTCATACACTTCGCGGCTCTTCAACGATGAGCAACTTCTACGCGCAAAGATACTCGAGGAGGCCACCGAACTTTGCGATGCCAATACCAAGGAACACATCGCATTCGAGGCCGCAGATTTGTTCTACTTTGCATTGACAAAGTGTGTAGCTGCAGGAGTTTCACTTGAAGACGTTGAGCGAAATCTCGACGCGAAGAGCATCAAGGTCAAGCGAAGAAGGGGCGACGCCAAACCTGCTTTTGCTGCACAGGCAGCTGCAGCTACCAACACAACAAACGGCTCCACCAACGGCGTTTCAAAAGAGACCTTGAAAGAAGCTGCCTCGATACCAAAGAGCAAGGATGATCCAGCTGGTACAAAGGATGGCCGCATAGCCATGAGACGCTATATTACCGCGCACGAGAAACCAGAAACCATCGCGGCTGCACTACAGCGACCATCACAAAAGTCGACTGAGCAGATCATTGGCATCTGCAAGCCAATCATCGAAGCAGTCAGAACACGCGGCGATGCCGCCCTCCTAGAGTACACGCACAAGTTTGAAAAGGCGACGTCATTAACATCGCCAGTCCTTCGAGCTCCGTTCCCACCTGAGCTCATGCAGCTGGCTCCAGAAACAGCAAAGGCGATTGATATCTCGTTTGAAAACATTCGCAAGTTCCACGCCGCGCAAAAGGAAGACAAGCCACTGATAGTGGAGACAATGCCTGGAGTTGTCTGTTCGAGATTTGCACGGCCTATTGAGCGGGTTGGTCTATACGTGCCTGGCGGTACCGCTGTGCTGCCGTCCACTGCCCTCATGCTCGGTGTACCAGCCATGGTCGCCGGCTGCAAAAAGATAGTACTCGCAACGCCACCCCGGTCCAATGGCAAAGTGACACCTGAGGTCGTCTACGCTGCCCACAAAGTTGGAGCTGAGATGATCGTGCTAGCTGGTGGTGCGCAAGCCGTTGCAGCCATGGCGTATGGTACCGAGAGCGTCTCCAAGGTTGACAAGATCCTTGGACCAGGCAACCAGTTCGTCACTGCGGCGAAGATGCATGTCTCAAACGACACCAACGCTGGTGTGAGTATCGATATGCCCGCCGGTCCGAGTGAGGTGCTGGTGATTGCAGATGCCTCTGCCAACCCAGCTTTTGTCGCATCAGATCTTCTCAGTCAGGCTGAGCATGGTGTCGACTCGCAAGTCATATTGATTGCGGTTGGCCTGGATGAGACGCAGTTGACTGCAATCGAGGATGAGCTGCACAAGCAGGCGAATGCACTTCCTCGCGTGGATATTGTCCGTGGTGCAATTGAACACTCCCTCACGCTCGCTGTGGGAACCATCGAGGAAGCTATGGACTTGAGCAACCAGTATGCACCGGAGCATTTGATTCTTCAAGTTGCGAATGCTGAAAAGTTGGTCGATATGGTCGAGAATGCGGGTAGTGTATTCATCGGAGAATGGACACCCGAGAGCGTCGGCGACTACTCTGCTGGTGTCAACCACTCACTTCGTAAGTCCATACCTTTACATGTGAATGTGGTAATGCTAACAATGTCGCAGCCACCTACGGATACGCAAAGCAATACTCTGGTGTCAACCTGGCTTCATACGTCAAGCACATCACCAGCTCCCACCTGACATATGAAGGACTCCAAAACGTCGGTCCAGCGGTTATGGAACTTGCGCGAGTGGAAGAGCTCGAAGCTCATCGCCGCGCTGTTAGCCTACGGCTGGGTGTAGCTTGAAATGTCCATGTCTATCCTCCACACTCCACGTTTGTGGGGTATTGCCTGTAGCGTCGCGGATAAATTCGAGAGCCATCTTGCCGTCTTGAAGACGTTGGGTCCGCATGGTGGAAACCCGGTTGAAGAGTTGTCGCTACGATTGACAGCAACCGGTGGGTAGCTACACATGTCACTTGCAATGGAGTTTTGGCTAGAATAGGCATGGTGCGCTCATTTATCTGACTCGTTACAGGTAGCGGCGGCGAGAACCTGGGTTTCGTTCCACGCACAGGCCGCGCAGGAATTATTCGACCTGGCTATCGGTTCAAACGGTCATCACCACTCCATCGCTTATGCCAGATAATATCAATGTCGCGTCTTAGCATGAGCTCCTCCCAAACAATGTCTCCTGTTTCAGCAATCCAGCGTGTTAAATTCCTCCCTCATGCAATGTTTTGTTCATCTCTTGTTGGTCCTGCATTGCGGATAATTTTGTGTCCGCAATGATTTGCAGGATGGCGTTTCATGGTTTCATGAAACAAAGCATCAGGACGATGACCCACAAACGATCTCAAGCAGCCTCGGAGGTATGGCTTGGTATATTAACCACACCCCCTCCTCTTCGTTAATTAGCCTTGCATCCAGTCTTTTCGATCCGTCGCCACGTTCTTTTTATCCGTCTATACATTCGTTCTGGAAGCGTGCTTCCTTACATTCATTTATAAACGTTCTTTATATAGAAGCTTGCTTCCCCAGTATCTCCAATTACACATTCCTTTCAAAGACGATAGAGTTCAACATGCACGTCCGTGGCACATCCATCTACCTTGCGGTAACCTTCCTCTCTTCCACCACTGCTGTCCTCGCAGCTGTCCCGCAGTACGGACAATGTGGTGGTAAGACTTACTCGGGCGAGACGGCGTGTGTCGCTGGCTCGTCTTGTACCAAGTACAACGACTACTACAGCCAGTGTGTGCCTGGGACTGGAAATAATACTCCCGCCCCAGCTGCTTCGTCCAAGGCTGTTTCTTCAGCCAAACCCACTCCGGTTCCTGCTCCGTCGACCCTCGCTACTGTCGCAACCCCGGTACGCGTGAGCTCGACGCCCAGCGCCATCGTCGTCGCCCCATCCTCTGCTCCCGCACCAGTACCAAGCTCCGGTTCCGGCGCAGACGGCGCATCCTGCTCCCTCGACGCGCGCTTCAAAGCGCTCGGCAAGAAATACTTCGGCGTGGCCACGGACCGGAACCGTCTGACCGCGAACTCCAATGCGCAAATCATCATCGACAACTTCGGCCAAGTGACGCCCGAGAACAGCATGAAGTGGGACGCCACCGAGAACGTGCAGGGGAAGTATACCTTGGAGACGGCGGATTATCTAGTCGACTGGGCGACTACAAATAAGAAATTAATCCGTGGACATACCACGGTCTGGCACTCGCAGCTCCCGACATGGGTCTCGAGTATCACGGATAAAGCAACGCTTCAGAACGTTATGGTCAGCCATATTAATACGCTCATGAAGCGATATGCCGGAAAAGTCTATGCATGGGACGTGGTAAGTCAACTTTTCCCCAATCCCAACCCTCCTTCTGCGTCTGCGATGCTAACCCCGCCATCACAGATCAACGAAATGTTCGAAGAAAACGGCTCCTTCCGCTCCTCCGTCTTCTACAACGTGCTCGGCGAAGACTTCGTCGCCCTCGCATTCAACACCGCCCGCGCCGCAGACCCAGCCGCAAAACTCTACATCAACGATTATAACCTCGATTCGGCCGGGTACACCAAGACCAAAGCCTTCGCCGCCAAAGTCAAGGAATGGGTTGCCGCCGGCGTCCCCATCGACGGCGTGGGCAGCCAAGCGCATCTGGCGAATAACTGGCCCATCGCGGACTTCGCTGCCGCGACTAAGTTGATCTGTGCCAGTGCGCCCGAGTGTGCGATCACGGAGCTGGATATTAAAGGCGCGGCGACGAGTGATTATGTGGCGGCTGTGAATGCGTGTGTGGATGAGAAGAAGTGTGTGGGTGTTACGGTGTGGGGCGTGGCGGATCCGGATAGTTGGAGGGCGAGCTCGACGCCGTTGTTATTTGATGGAAGTTTCAAGGCGAAGGCGGCGTATAATGGGGTTTGTGCTGCGTTGGTGTAGGGGGGTGACGGAAGGGGGTTTGAGGGAGTGGGAGATACATGGAAGGGGGGATGGAGAAGGAGTGAGGGGTACGTTTCTTTGTATATACTGACCTAGTTTGGGTAGTGTGAATATCTTTATATACTTATATCATCCATCAAAAGTAGTGTACGAAGTGTGTCATTGCACATTGAACTCTAGGAGCGCACTAACCTACATCCAATGGTCTCAGCATCCATCCCCTGATGTAGTGTAACATATCTTCCCTTGTCTCCTCCAGCTCGTTCATTCAGCCTAACAATACTCCTTCACATCGAATCTCTACCACCTAATACTGTCAAATCAAACCCCCACCTAGATAACCTCAGAGCACTATCAACACCAACACAACACAAGTACATCGTAACGAGGAGTACCCCAACCCTCATACCAAACCCAATACCAGCTTACTCAGTCTTCAAATCCCTCCCGCCAGGCGTCCGACATATTCTCGTGCACAAATCTGGTAGGTGGTCTTCTTGGCTCGTACGTCCCAAGGTAGGCTTTTGCAACCACGGTACTGCGAGAGACTCGCGAGTATGAAAACCTTTCCAGAACGCGAATATGCGCGGTTATACACCAGCAAACATCACGCAACGCAACACCAAATAAGTTCGATTTCGATAAGAAATAACGCATGATGTCGCAGCTGTTGTTCAACAGTCCGTCTCGTCCCTCCCATCCCCGCCTCCCATCATATCCCCAAGCCTTCCACCTCCTTCCCAACCCCCATCCTAACATCCCTCTCCCCAGCACTCTACCTCCAAGCCATACGCACCGGCTACGGCCCCAGCGCCGCCGCTTTCGCCACGCAAGCGCAGCGCGTCGAGATGCAACAACACACGCAGCACATTATCCGGCGCTTAGATCGGATGGGAGAGATGTTGGAGATGATAGATGGAAGACTTGCGAGGATGGTGGATGGGATGGAGAAGAGAGATATGCGCTGGTGGTGAGGTGGGGTGAACGTGAGATAGTATCAAGATGTACGTCTTACGAAAAATATGGTGAATAATCTCATGTAAAGCTTCCAAGCATTGATCGTAGATGTGGATTTCATAAAACAGTATCTAGCATACAACACTCATATTCATTCATTCATACAAGCGTCAAAACTCTACGACTTGTAGACGTGAATGACGTGAGGGTTGCAGTAAGCCAACAGGCCAGTCTTGCCCCACTCGCCTCCAATACCCGACTCCTTGTGCCCACCAAAGATAGCCTGAGGCGTAGGCTTCTCCCACGAGTTAACAAAGACGGATCCCGCTTCGAGTCGTCGCGCAACCTTGGACGCCTTCTCGACATCCGCGCCCCACACGCAGGCACCGAGCCCGGTGTTGGTGTTGTTGGCGCGCGCAATGACCTCCTCGAGATCGGACCACGGCTGGGTGGGCACAATGGGGCCGAAAGGCTCTTCCTGGATGATGCGCGAGTCGTTGGGCGGGTTGTCGATAATGGTGGGCTGGATGAAGTAGCCCTTGGAGGCGGAGACGTCGGGCTCGCCGGCGGCGAACTTGTAGCCTTGGGCTTTGCTGTCGGCGAAGAAGCCCTTGACGCGCTCGTACTGCATCTGGTTTTGGACGGGGCCGAGGAGGTTGTCGCCGTCGTCTGGGTTGCCGACCTTGACCGTCTTGGTGAAGTTGACCATCTCCTGCAGGAACTCCTTGTAGATGGACTCGTGGATGTAGATGCGCTTGGTGGCTACGCAGACCTGGCCAGAGTTTTGGAAAGCGCCCATGACGACCTCGGGTGCGACCTTCTTGATGTCGACGTCTGGGAGGATGATGGAGGCATCGTTGCCGCCGAGCTCGAGGGTGACGCGCTTGAGGGTCTTGGCCGCAGTCTCCATGACCTTCTTGCCGGTGGCGATTGAGCCAGTGAAGGAGATCTTGGCGATGTCGGGGTGAAGGCACATGGACACGCCAAGGTCATTGTTGCCGCCTACAACCTGGAGGACACCAGGAGGAAGGATCTCCTGCGCGAGCTCGGCGAACTTCAGCGAAGTGTAGGGTGTGAAGGGCGAGGGCTTGACGATTATGGTGTTGCCAGTCATGAGGGCAGGCGCGATCTTGCCAACGGAGAGGATGAGAGGGAAATTCCATGGGCAGATGGCTAGAGTAATCAGTAAGGGTATTCTTCAAGACATGCATGGTTTGTTTACCTCCGCAGACACCCAATGGGGAGTACTCTGTGTAGATAGTCTTCTCGTCGTCCTCAAACTTCTCGGTAGGGACGTCGAGGGTCAGGTGGTGGCCCATGAAGGCAGGGACACCGCCGACCTCGATGGCAGCAAACTTTCGCTATGACGTGTCAGACTCCGGCATGGTAGCATATGCGGTACAATGCATACCGGCTTGCCAGACTCTTTGCAGAGCAGGGAGGTGAACTCGTCACTGTGCTGCTGGAAGAGCTCGGCGAGCTGTCCGAGAAGCTCCTTCCTCTTTTCGATCGGGGTGTCCCGCCACGCTGGGAAGGCCTTCTTTGCGGCCGCAACAGCATCGTTCAGGTCCTTGTCGCTGGCAATTGGCACGTCCCAGAGCTCCTGGCCGGTAGCAGGGTTGATGCCATGATGGATCTTGTCGGAACCGCGCTGCTTGCCGTCGACAATGTTGTAGAACTTCTCAAAGTCGAGCGAGGAGACTTTTCCTGGAGACATGATTGCGGTCAGGTATGTGGAGATGTGAATTGGAGGGGGTGTTTACTTGGAATGGGTGGGTTACAGTCTCGTCTTAAAAGTCTGCCGTGTTGCCACTATAATTGCGCCGCCAGACACTGCTGATACCCTCGGCAAGTGCACTCCACTACGACGCATAGCTTTGTTGTGCAACCCGGTAACTCCTTCTTGGCTGAGACCTCGTTACCCCACTTGCGCCTGAGAATCGCGGGGCTCGAGTAACACCAAGTCTAGTCTCGAATACTAAACACTCCCGCCGGTCTCCGCATGGCCGTCGTCATAGGTCGACGAGACTGATTTGGCCCAGAAGAGCATAGAGCTGACAACAGCGCGAGATGGTCTCAGACGCTGTGCTCCACTTTCCGACTTCTGCTACGGTGCCGTTGATAGCAGGGTACGATTTGAGAAGCCAAATAAGCCGGGACCTAAATGCCGCCGCCCATTGCCGTTCATGTCGCAGTCGTGGGATCCGCGATCACATAATCGCCTTGTCGACCGTCCAAAATTGGATTATGGGCAAGAAGGCCATCTTTTGTCGGTGAGATTTCATGTGACACTGGTGGGTGGTTTGTGATCGCATGGAGCCGACTCCACTCGCGCTCGCCGACTCGGGCCGGACTCTCTTCTACACCGCCATACAGGCGCAGACTGGAGAAGAGATTTCGGGGATGCTGTCTATGGGGCGTGTGAGATTTAGACTCCAGAGCATGACTCAGCGGCGCATCTCGACTTACAGTGATGACGTTAGCAGGTAGTCGCGCCTTGTGCTTGCTTAGCTCCACTAGCACCCGTTCGGGCGAAGCTCCTTCCCTCCACCTGGGCACCATCAGCTCTTCGTCTCCATCATCTCACGACTCAGTCCATGCCCATCTGTTCCAACTCCTCTATGCTGCCGCAATCGCGTCACCTGAGCCACCATATCGCACACTTGTGAGATGAGAGACACGCCTTTATCATCCCGCCGGCGTGCAAGGAACAAGCCAGCGCGCGCGCTGCAATGTCACTCATACCTCCGTTCCACACCAGCGCACCAACGGCATGTGGTCGAATGTGGTGCTTCACAATGGCTGGCCCTGTCCAACATCGTGGGAGTAGCCTGGCGAGTGATCTTTGCCTGTTGCATCCATCACCCGGCAACTGTCGCTAATTAGATTATCCAGCAGCAACATCTAACAATAGCCATCACATGAATAAAAACACCTCCCTAGCTCGCAATTCTGCTCTCGACTCTGAAAAATGTAGTCGAGCCCAACACGAGACTGCAGCACCTACCAGTTGTCCACATCCACTCGCCTGCAATATGACCTTTGATGAACAACACGAAAGCTCAGAGAAAGTATCCGAACTCGAGTTCTCCCTTGCAGCGATTAGCAACCTTAATGATCCCGCTGCTCGCTTGAAGCTTCCCCAGAAGCCCAGCCCGCAATCAACCGTCGCTCGTCTGGTTCGTGACCTCGACCCGGGTCTTTCATTTATTATATACAATGCTCGCCTCCCGCGAACCTGTTGCGTGCACATCACGCTACGTCAATGCTAGCGAGGTCCTATTTTTGGGCCGATCATTTCTCTATCGCGTTCGTCTACCCCAGGAAAATGCAACGTTCTAGAGCCAACTTGATCTGAGCGTCCTTCAACGGCTGTCGCCGTTTCTCGGCTGTCCCGTGTACATCTCCACCAGCAATATCGGCGGGCAGATCAAATATCTTTCGCATGGCAACCATACCAGGTTCGCCAGTGCCTCCGACGTTCTGCACTTTGTAGCACGAGGGTCAGGCCTGGAGATGGTAGCGAATGGCTATTTTTCGCCCTCGCTCACGACATCGTCGCCAATGAGAGTGATTCCGTGTACGGGCCGGAGCACCCGCTCGTCTGGATGCTCAAAGTCTGGAGAACGAGGTGTGCTTGAAGCCTCTGCTATCTCGTGCTCTAGGCCTCGTACCCGGGAGAATACATGAACATTTAAGACGGGCGCCGTTCGCTACCACTGATCCTTCAGCACTACAACTCTCTGTCTATCCAAACTGACGATCTTCATCAGCTTCTTCTCACGAAAATATACTCCGAGGTACAAGAGCTCCACAATGAAGTACACTTTCGCCACCCTTGCCCTCGCGGCCGCCACTGTGGCGACCCCTGTTCCTGGCGCGGCTTCAGCAGCACCATCATCGTTCAGGATCACCAATGTCGTCTCGGCTGGCTCAGGCTGCCCCCAAGGCAGCATCGACGTGAAGTGGACAGACAACAAGATCTTCCCAATCTGTAAGTATGCGCCTCGAAGTACATCACACGCTAGCTAATTTCTTTCGAAGACTTCAACCGAGAGTTCACCGCCAAGGTTGGAAGCGGAAAGGACGTTGTCGACTCGCGAAAGAACTGCCAAATCAACCTCAAGCTCGAGTACGAGCAAGGCTTCTCCTTCGCCGTATACTCTGCCGACTACGCTGGCTGGGCAGATCTCGACAACGGCGTGACCGGCACCGTGAAAGCGACCTACTACTTCTCCGGCGAGCAGGACCAGGTAAGCCGTGCGCACATTCTTACTCATTGACAGTCAAATTAACTATGTTGCAGACCTCATCAGCCGTCACCCTCGATGGTCCCTTCCACGGCAAGTACTACAAGTCGGACGACGTGCCTCTGGCCGTCTGGTCGCCGTGCGGCAAAGGCGAGGCGCTCTTCAACGTCAACTCTGAAGTTTATCTCAACCCTATTGCGACTCCAGCGCAGGGTGTTCTCGCGTCAACACGTGAGGGCGGAAGATTGACCAACAACCTTTACTTCCAGTGGAAGAAGTGCTAAACAGATTCCGGGGAGTGCGGCTTGGTGATTTGGTGGTTGTTGGATGATTGAAAAACTTGTTGTACATACCCTTTTGTTCGTGTTTGTAGAAAATTATTTTATCGTTGTTTAGATATGTTTGCCTTGGAGGCGAGATGTGAAGACGCAGTAAATTCATCCTCACACTTGGATTAGACGTCCATGGCATCAAGGCAAGCACAATGCATCGCTCGCGGATACCCCACAAAAGCGAATCTTAAACAATAGAAATATTCACACCATAACATTCACATCATAACATTCACGTCCCATAGCCCACAATTCAACATGACCCCTATCTTAAAATCTTTAGAGTCTTAATCACCTCAAAATCAACAATACACACTCTTTCCACCATCCCTATCCATGAATTTATCACCCCTACAATACATTGTCCTAACCTGATGTCCCAAGAAGGTTCTCACGCACTGTACAGCACTATACCCATCCCAAGCAATTCAAGATGCGCTACCAGGATACCATGATTCTATTCTCGTCGTCCGTGTAAAGTACATTGCATATGCATAGCTAAAGTACAGAGCCGTCGGATACAGCCGCGCCTGAATAAACTCCCGCGGCTGATGTGTTACGTCGGGCGCAGAGCGGGATGCCACGACGCGGATGAAGATAAGGCTTCTTCATCATCACTTGCACTTTCCACCACCTCCTCATCCCCATCCTCACCCACATTCAAATACCCCGGCCCCTCCAACTCCCCGCCTTCGACCCACACCCTACCCAACTCCTGCTCAATCTCCGCTCTGCGCCTTTTCCACTCCGCAACCTTGGCCAGGCGTTCCCTCAACTCAGCTAATTCCTTCTCGACGCTCGATTTCTCGCTCGCGGTGCCGATGCGCTGGAAGTCCCATTCTGCAAAGCCCGAGTCGCCGATGTGGAGGGTGAGCGTGTAGGTGTGGTAGCGCTTTAGGGAGGCGCGGGTTGAGATGGTTATGAGGGCTGTGGGATGTTAGGTATCAATTATAGGCAAGAGAGAGGGAAGAGGGGATATGCAAGGGAAGGTAAACGTACTTATTCCCTTGGCTTTACACCTCTCATAAAGCAAGCCCTCAACATCACTACTCACGGCGCTCGTGCCTTCGTCTACGAATGCGTACCGCGGCTCATGATACAGCAACCTCGCAATTCCGACGCGCTGTTTCTCGCCGCCGGAAAAAACGTCTTTCCACACTTTCTTCGTGTCGAAGCCGCCTTCGCGTTCGGGAATGTATCCCAGCTTCGCCTCCTCAAGTATCTGCGATAACTCGAAATCTGTGCGGCCCGCTTCCTTCATGTCGACGGCGGTGTGCGGATAGATGACTTGGTCGCGCAGTGTGCCGGTCGATAGATACGGGCGCTGGGGCAGGAACATGATGCCATCTTGACCGATGCTACGGGGCCGGGAGACGAGGCCGCGGTATGCGGGCCATAAGCCAGCGACGATGCGTGCGACTGCGCTTTTGCCGACGCCGTTGGGGCCGGTGATGAGGAGGTGTTCGCCTGAGTGTACGATGAAGGAGAGGGATTCGAGGAGTTCGTCGCCGCCCATGGGGTGCAGGGCTGGCGCGACGATGGGGACGTGTTCGAGGCGGATGCCGTCGAAGCCTTTGTGGACTGTGCCTTGGGCGTCGGCGACGGAGTAGAGCTCGGGGCGTGTGCCGGGTGGTGGGTAGTATGCGTCTGCGTGGACGCGGTGGAGTGTGCTGATGAGTGTATATACGCGTGAAGTGTAGCCTGCAAGTTCGGAGAGATCTTTGATGCTGTACATCATTCTACCGCCCGCATCGGCAAGCGAAAGCATGAGGCGCTTGTTCGTGATGAAGTCTTTCATGCGGTTGCGTTCGCGGCCTGTCTTCTCTGCAGTCGGACCTTCCGGTAGCGCAGCGAGGCCACCCCATGCTGGGAGGAAGACGGGCAACGAAGTGATGAGGTAGCCAAATGCAGACCAGGAGTACTTTAGGACGAAGTCTTCCAGCATGTTGTAGCGGATCTTCAAGCTGTAGATGCCCTCCATCCAGTGCTTGAGGTCCTTGAAGCCGCGTTCAAGGAAGTGTTTTTCCATCTGATCGCCACCATAGAAAGCAACTTCTTCGGCGTTGGCAATCAGACGAGCGTGCAGGGCACGAAAGTCTCCCTCCCTTCGACCTTCCACAGCCTTTAGCTTGCCGAACGGCGGGGATAGTCGCCGCAGTATCGTCGCTGTGAGGAAGTAGTTGCTCAGGAGGCCTGTGAGCGCTAACGGCCCCAGCGACTTGAACAGCTGGTAATTGAACACGCAGAGATCCACAAACGGCTTCCCCAGCGACGAGTACAGCGACGCCGCACTCGCGCAGAACAGCGTCAAGTCCTGCGTGATATACTGATCCGCACCTAGACCAACGCCACCATCCACATTCGACAGCTTGTAGTAGTTGAGATGGTCGTTCAAATACAAGTCGTGTATGTACCTCGTCAAGCGTGTCCGGAACGCAATCGACACCTTACTCTGCAGGAACTTGATCATCGCATTCGTATACGACGAAAAAGTGCCAACACCGAGCCACTTGAGGATTCCCCATAGAAACGCTTTGCCATTGCCTGCGACGAGATCCCTCACAATCTCGCCGTCAAGCCGCGCAACAACTAGCGAGAGGTATGTCCGTAGCATCAAGAAGACGCCATGACTAACCAACAGCCCCGTCTCTTTGCTGTTCCAGCGTGGTATCATGATATTCAGCAGACTCAGAAACTGGTGCAAGAATGCCAGGTTCAAGCCCGGCTTTGTTTGTGGCGGCGGAGCTTGCGGGTTACTCGCGTCCGCCATACGCGCGGCGCGCGGGGGCTGGAGGAAGAGTCTACGATGCGCATCGAAGGTAGTGGGTTTGGTCGGATTGATGACGACTTTGGACGTCGAGTCGCGGTAGGGCACGTATATCGTCCTGGAGCCATCTTTGTTCTTGAGGCCGGAGTTCCTGCGCACAAGTCGTCGGCCCGTCTCTTTCTCTTTCCGCCTGTCCTTGTACCACTTCCTGCCGCCGTAGCCGGCGCCTATGATTGTGAAGAGGAGTGTGATGGTCGAGACGATCTTTGTGAGCTTCGATGCGCCTCGGACGCGGGACTTGAGGAGTTTGGCATAGTGGTCGTAGAGGGTGAGGAGCGGGTCATGAGGCTGTCGTAATGTAGATTGTGCGGCCATTGTAGGCCATTAGCTTCCCTTTCGAAGGAAGTATCATGTCGCGATGTGTGAAGTAGGCGTTGTGGGCGCGCAATGTGAAGCTGCTTCGCATGTGAGTCGCGATGATGCGTGCCATCGATGAGCCGAGGCATGTGAATGTGCCACGTGCGCGCGTGACCTGGGGAAAACCTGGGGTTCCTGGCGAGCTGTCACTTTCGTCCCGTCTACGATCGGACAAATTGGAAAGTGATGATTAGAATGGTCATTTTGTATTATCATTACTACCTGGTTGCATAGTACCAGTGTCTCCCAAGTTTTCGTCGAAGCAGCGAAACATCGTTGCCGAAGCATAACAAACACCATGCAATGCATCGCTAATCGCAGCAAGTACAACCCCCACCAGCTTTACAGTCACATAGGGTATGCGCCCTCCACTTCTCTAGTCGCCTTATACAGTTCGCTCTTCAACCAAGTGCCTAGCACCTCATACAAGAACTTGCCCTGCTCCGACGTTCCGTCGCCCCTCCAATTCGCCAAAGCATCAACGAGCTGTCCACAGCTCTGCAAGTCGCGGAGCACGACTTGCTTCCTCAGACGCTGCTGCTCTGCTACATCGGCCTGGTACGCACCGAAATGAAGTGGCTGGTAAGCCATGCTGTAACCCATACCATTTCTTGACGTACGTGGAGACAGTGGCGATGAAAAGCTGGATGTTCCTGATACCCTAGAAACAGGTGTGTTGTTCATCGACCGAGGCCCAGTTGGAGAAGTAGTTGCGTCGACGCCTGCAGTGATTCGATACCACGTAAGAAGTTTCGACGTGATGCTAGCGTAAAGCATGGCAAGGTGCGGATCGGACGAGCAGGGACAACTGAGAAGTTGTTGCACGGAATGAACCGCGAGTCTCGTGATCGATAGAACATTATCAAGGCTCTTGTTCTCTGTGCTTGAGTAGGCGTTTGTTGCGTCCGAACCGATCACGCTCAGGCTCTCAAGGGTCGAGTACGCGAGTGTGTAGCAACAATGCGATGATGGCATTGCGAGGCTGACCCGCATGGGATTGTAACTGTCCACGCGATTGCATTTTGAGTTCTGAGGGCTCGGAGGATGGGGCTCCGCGAAGTAAGATTCAGCATGTGCCTCATGGGAGGTGTAGCTTATTTGATTGACTGAATCGTCTCCGACGAAGTGTTCAAGAGCTGGGCTGTTTGGGCGGTCAAGCTGCGATGACTGTCTTTTCGCGAACGGATCCCGAAATGTGAGCTCTGGCTCGACTGCCTGCATTGTGTCTGGCTCGGGTTGTGATGTTGGCAGGAGAATGTCATCCAGGAACGTAAGATCCGATGTGTCCATGTAGAACGGCTCAGGCGTCATCTCGAACTCAAAGTCGGGCGTTCCTGGCAGGCTAGGCGTGGACGACCAGTTGGACGACCAATTCGATCCAGTCTCAGAGATTCCGCGCAGAGGCTGAAGCATTGGTTCAGTGCTTAATCTGAACTTCCCAAACTCGCTGCCATCAGGTGAAGGACGTTGCTTGGAGGCCTTGACGAAGGGCGTGCCATCTGGATTCTTTTTCCTGGTACGTCCAGGCTTGCCGTGCTTTCTCGAGACACCATAGATACATTGCATGCCATTGGCGGAGCAGCGTGTACATGTGGGTCGATTCTTGCTGCACTTAACCTTTGAAGCAGCGCAGGCGTCGCAGGAAGCCCGGAGTTTGAGCCGCCGCTCTTTGTTTGAGGAAGACTTAGGTGCTGATGTGGGTGGAGTACTCGCAATTACATGCACGGTGGGTGACGATGTTGGACTCGAAAGTGCCTTCGGAGATTGCCACTGTGCTGAGAAGGACATGATGCCCGTGAATGCGTCTGACTGCGTGTAGCTCGACCTGGTCTTGGAGAAAAGCCTTTGTTAGATGGTATCTTGGAGACCGAGAACGGTGGCCGTTATATATGAATGGCGCATCTTCACCTTTCTCGTTTCAATCTATAGTCTAGGGTCAAACAGTGTGTGGTCAGCACCCATGCCTGTACCTGCACCACTACCACGTTTAGCGGCATATCCGCACGTCTCAGCCTTCGCGCCTCAAGTTGCACACTCCCCACTAATGTGTTTGATCCCCGAAGAAGCCGTTTCGTCAGTACAACCAATGATGTAAGTTCTACTCGACAAGGGTCGACACCTCCTGCCTGCACGATTACCTAGGCACGCGTTATAGCGCACATCCAGCTGGGAGCATTTGAGTCTTGATCCCCGTAGGCACGTTTTCTGACGTGGAAAGCTGTCTGTGCACTGCATCTGTGGATGCCACTTGGGTGGTACAGGAGCTGCGCCGCGAGGTAGGGTCACCGATTGGGATGGTACTGAAGCGGGGCATTGCCAGCCTCAATTGGCTGACAGAGCCCACAACACATACCCTGGGTTAGTTTTGTGTCTTCGGTAGACGAGAAAACACGAGAAATTCATGTCGAGTGGAGACAGTAGCCAGGCAAACAGATCGCTTCGGAGCACTCGTTGTTGATCGAGTTCTGGTGTGCGGTTCGTGCTTTTTCCCAGTCACCCCCACCTTCATCACCGATCCGATACTCCTTCTAAGCTCACCCCTCAAAACCGCCATCACCACGACGGTGAGCGTCACTGTGGCCGATTTACCCGGTTAAACACCTGGGCCAACAGTTAACGAGTAACAAGCATCCTGCACATACCTGCGCCTGCGCCATGCTTCCATTCTTAGTCCCCGCTTAAGTCCCCGACAACCTTCTACCAAGCCTTCCATGCAGCCACGAGACGCTGGAGGATCGTTTTGTCGAGCACTTGCAGAGCGAAGCGAAGAATGTATGTCGTCAGGCACGTGTGAATCCTGCCACGGTCCAAAGAGCTTGCGATCCATACATCTGGTTAGGTTCACGCCTAAAATAACCCTACGCTAGTGGTTTACACTTGATGTGGGTGTGAGAAGTGGGGTTAGATGCATCCAATCAATAACAACATCCTATATCGTGGCTTACGATTCCCATCCCAGGTGTATGGAACTATGAAGAGCATTGCTAGGTGCGGCTCTGTCGCTCCGTCGAGCTTATGGTTTCTTGCCATGGCTTTGGAAATGACGATCCGTGACGTTGATTCATTCCAAGCGACAGGAGTTGATGTCTAGACTCCGTTGTGCTCTATTGATCACCAAATGTAGTACCGACTTGTTGATCACCGTCAGGACAGCTTTTGTGGTTCGAGAAAAACATTGCAACCTCAGTTATGAGTTTTAAGCGCCACGGATTGACACTCCCTTTGACCAGTGTTGTACGTCAAACTGTTTTCGGCATACATGTAGCGGTACACGCGATGTTCGATGGACATGATTGGTGTATAGTCCCAATGGAAAAGCAACCCTTACTTCTCTTTATCAGTTGCATCCATTATGAGAGCATTATCGAGCAAATTTAGGGGAGCTTGTGGCCCTCCGTATCGAATTGGTCTCGTTCAACTTCTGCCTCAGGAATCGATTGTCGGTGATTCCGCACCACACATTATTGAAAAGTCACGGCGTAGACTTCTATGCCCAACTGTCGGATCATCCTTGCATGTAGTGGAGCGGCTCCTGCCGTCTGCAGAAACTCTGCATTTCTTCCTGTTTTGTACAGCGGTCGCTCGGTTTGAGCGATGGTGTGGAGGCTGTCCTTGGACTTTGGGTGTTATGTAATACCCAGATGGATGACTTCGCCCCAACACCTGCAGCAACGTTGAATGTGTAAGCTGTGCCATCACTGTCATTCGCTGTTACCCTAGTCTTGGCTGTCGAGCCGTCTTTCCAATCCACCCATCTTTTCGCATCTTTCCACAATCAGCATTGCTTTTTCTCGCACAACGTCCTGAAGTGGGCTTTCTTCTCAAACTTGACATCTCTATGGTCATGTGTACTCCACATGTGATTGGGATGCATAAGGTATGCAATGTCCTGCAATTGGTAAGCGCAGCTGCAATCCCCATTCGCTCGTTAAACCAACCTCGCGAACGATTGCAACCGCGGGGAGCTTTCTTTGAAACACAGCCTCAATCTGCAGTAATGGACGCCCAAAACGTGTCTCCCACGTTTTGTAAGCCATGCCCATGTTTGGACTTGTATGGGCTCGGGTAGTAACGGTGCGTTGCTCAATTGTGTATTAGAAGATGATCGTTATAGGGCGATAGCAGGGTTTAGCGACGTTGCTGTAGGATCAAGATCTGAGAGGACAGGGAATGCTGTGAGGCAGTGCTGCAGGTACTATGCAGATCTCAGTATAGCATACTGTACTATTGAATCGTGAAGTGTGACGTGAGGATCTTGAAAAAGAGCTTGGCAGAATATCGGTCGTTGCGAGATCCACTCCATGCAATGGGGCGAAGTCCGACACCGCTCGAATGGGGCAAATCGAGTAAAGTTCGGAGATGCAGTCTCGCGATCGATCGAAGAAGAAGGGGTGAGGGGAGATAGATCGGACCCTTTGTTCACGTACGCTCAATCGAACGATGCCGCCAAGTAGTAGAATGAGTAAGAAAGCCAGAATGGTCAGAGAAAGTTGCTAAACATGAAATGTAGAAAACCGGTGTCGATCTGACGGAAACGATGGAGAGTAAGAGAACTTGACCCTCGACTTGCGCAATGAAGGGGCAGACTTCAAGCCCTCAGAAGATTGGTAAGACGGTAAGGGACTTGGAAAATGATGGCGTAACAATACCGCTCTCCACGGAGAGGAGGGTTTCAGCAAGTAATGCGAACCCCGAAATAGGGTGTTGAGGTGAAAGGGGGTCAAACAAGAAACTGCAGGCTGAAGCGTCAGAAACACATCCAGCGAACTGCAGTGACGCGGACCCACACATTTTCGCCGTGTAAAAGGCAGTAAATGCGACGCAAGCTGAACCGACTCCGAACTATGACAGTCAGAGAGAATGCGCAAGACGCGGATGTGTAAGTTGTCGGCACGTCGATTGCATTAGAATAAGGCAAATTGTATCTCGTGAAGCTAAAGAAGGTGCACGACATCAAGTGCAAAATAACGAGAAGGAGCGACTCCTCACGACCAAAAAAAAACCAAAGCGCAACACAAACACCACAGCATGTGAAATAAATTCAACACCATCATATCTCGTACATAACCTTGCTATCTACGCAGCAACGAAAAGTCTATCAAATGCCCACAGCCTACCTACTCGTCGTCCTCACTATCACCATCCTCCATCTCCTCATCACTATCCCCATCAAGTTCCTCGTCTTCTTCCAGCGCACCCTCATCTTCCTCTTCAAACTCCTCCACAGGCTCAGCCGCATCTTCTTTCTCGGCCTCCTTGCGCTTTCTATCGTCCGTTTTGCGCGCATCTTCCAGCATCTTCTGCCTCTGCTCTCTCGATTTGCGCTGGCCGGCGACATACGCGCCCAGGGGAGTTTTGTCCCACTCGGTTTCCTTGAGGAAATTGTCCACACCTGCGCGGTTGTTGGGCGCGAAGTCAACCTTTGCGCGCTTTTCCTCGATCCAGCGGGCGTTTGCTTCGAGTTTCTGGACGAAGAGCGCAATGAGGGAGTTTAGCTTTGCGTTGCGGTTTCCACCCGTCTTCTTGGTCATGGCTTTGACCCAGCGCTTGAGCATGACGACGACAGGGAGGGCGAGTTCGGGGAAAGCGATATTCTTGGTCCAGAGGATGAAGAATTCTGCGAGAAGCTCGACGACTTGCTCGCCGACGCCGTCTTGGTAGACGCGCGTGCGAAGGTACGCTTTTGTGGCGCGGATGGCGGTGCTGAAGTCAAGTGCCTTCAGAGTGCTCGGCTTCGGTTGCTTCTTCATCTCTGCGGAGTTGAGAACTTCTATCAACGCTGGAGCGAGCGGGATGTATGTGGCGGTTGCTTTGGAGATTCGGTTTAGGGACCGAATGAGCTGGAATCGGAGAGGGAAGTATTGCGCAGTCGGGATTAGGCGCATCACACCCAAGGTAATCTGCACAATTGGGTAGATGAGCGGCCGAAGTGGCGATGGTTTGCCAGCCTCTGCTTCGCGGAGAGACTCGCAGTGTTCTGCCACAACGCGCGACCAGAAGTCCAGGGAGTGAACGTACTGCCAATTGTAGACTGTCTTGTATGAGTCCTTTGTCTTGTTGGTGATGCTGGTTCGTAGGTGGATTGCAAGTTGTCGAATGAAGGCAAAGCCAGTCGTGTATCCTACGGTAGCGTCGAGTCCCCACAGCTCTGAGGCTGTGTTCATCATGAGATTGATACCCTGAATGTTGTGAATCGTGGTATTCCTCGCACCCTTGACGAGACCTTGGTATGCTTGTTTCAGGACAGCTTCACGGATGCTGGGGTCAGATATGATCAGAAGCTTTCGCAAGACGAGGAAGGCCCTCACTCGGGTCGCCTCATTGTTGGCAGGGTCCGCCCACACAGAAGACACCGTCTTTGTGACGTCGCGAACAATCTTTTTGAACGACAAGATGTAGGGTAGTAGGTCCGATAACGCATCGAGTGTCATGCACAGGGTGGAGGCATCGGAAAGGTTCTCGAGCAGATGTTGTATGGAGACTGTGTGTGACTTGAGAAGTGGTGTGAGGGTGCGGAACTTCTTCGAGTCGGTGGGTACACGGCTGAGAATGTCAATATCTACTTCAAATGTGTCAATCGATTCGAACGTACATCTTTCCGCTAGCAGTCTCCTTCACGGGCAAGTGGTGTTGCAGCACCTTTGGCACTAGCTGCAGAGCAGTTACAAGAACTTCATGATACGCTGCGCATGGTCAGTTGTGTTATGCCAAAGCTTACTGACGAAGAGCGTACCATCGGGATCCGATATTGTGTATTTGTACGTCTTTCCCTCGTCGTCGTTCAAGTGCGCGGCTGTCCGGAAGGCCAGGACGACCTCTCTCATGGCACGCAGCGATGAGTTGGCCTCCATCGAAGACTTCCACTTCTTGATGAGCTTCTTTGTGACCTCGTTGCCTGTGGTGGCTTCGTCTTCGTCTTCATTTTCAACCTCGACTCGCGCGTTCTTCTTCTTTTTCCTTGGTGTTGCCTCGTCCTCACTGACACTCAGATCGTCAATCTCTGCCAAGTCTGCATTTTCCGCAAAGTCCAGGAGCTCCGCGTCATTTTCCTTCAGGAAGTTGTAGAACTCGGGTTGTTTTTTCTGGAGCTCCGCGAGCTGTTCTTTATGCGCCTCTGCGTCGTCGCCTGAATCACTGTCCGAGGCAGATTCTTCTGCGCCGGCGCCTGCTTCAGCCATCTCGGTGTCCGATCCTATCGCGTCTCCGTTCTCGAGTGGTGTGCGTTTGCGCTTGCCAGTCTTTGGCTTCGTTGACGTCGAGGTCATTT
Source organism: Ophiobolus disseminans (assembly GCA_010093685.1). Lineage (NCBI taxonomy): Eukaryota > Fungi > Ascomycota > Dothideomycetes > Pleosporales > Phaeosphaeriaceae > Ophiobolus > Ophiobolus disseminans. The sequence goes on along the minus strand of MU006240.1, from coordinate 741,561 downwards.
CTGGAACTTGAAATCCACCTTCGAAGAACTGGTCCATGGACATTTCACCCAACTTGTCCTCCTTGGCCACTCGCCCACTCGGTCTCTTTTCTTCGAGATCATCGGCTTTTGCATTGTCCCTTGCCTTTCGCTCCTTCTTCTTGAGGTCCATCTGCTTCTTCTGCTTGATTTTGGCAACATTCTTGCGCGCCTTGAGGACGTCGCCCAGCTTGTTCTTCTCGAACTTCTTGGTCGCCTTGGACTGCGCCATCTTGAGGGAGTCGAGGGGTTGTTGGAGGTGAGGTGGGTGTGGTTGTCCGAGCGCTGAGATGCAGCCCAAAATTTCGTAACTTTCGAAAAAGTTACGAGGCGCCAAGATTGCAGGGTCCCAGCGCGCCTTCCCCACATGCTCGACGCTTAGGCAGGCACGGCCGGCGCATGCCTCTCTGAAGCGTGGGCATCAACAACACCACACCTCAACGAGAGATTATCCTACAAGATGTACAATACTCGGCAGCTGGCGTACGCGCCTACGCCGTATATCCCACGCTCTGCTCTATCAGCGACTATCAATCTTGACGAGGTGCGACATGACGCAACGCCCCGATACACGCGCTGACTCTCCATACACAGGAGGTCAAGCTATCCACGACAAACGCCGAACGCGACCTGAATGACTCCTTGGCAGAGATATACAGCATCATAGTCACACTGGATGCGCTCGAGAAGGCATATCTGAAAGACTCCATCTCCGAAGTCGACTACACAGGGACATGCAGCAGGCTCTTGAAGCAATACAAGTCTAATCTGGCCAATGAAGCAGTTGCGCGAGCTTTTGGTGACTTAGACTCATTTGCAAGGGAGTGGGATGTATGTGACCCTCTGGCAGACCACCTGTGCCGTGCTGATCAGACTTCAGATGGAATGCCCACGGGCTATCGAGCGCCTGCGCGTTGGCATACCTGCCACTGTAGAACAAGGGCACTCACACGGTTCAGGGCAGCAAGGCGACTTTGCTGACGCGACCCTCGTCGTCAATGCGACCGAGACGTTCATCACCCTGCTGGACGCTATCAAGATTGGACTTGTCGAAAAGGACACACTACACCCTCTCCTAGTCGAAATTATTCAGGCAGTCAATAAGGTCACGGACAAGGACTTTGAGAGCAAGGGTAAGATTGTGCAGTGGCTCATCACGTTGAATCAAATGAGGGCAGCCGACAAGCTGGACGACGAGCAGGCTCGCGAATTCGAGTTTGACATGCAGCAAGCATATCACGGCTTCAAGTCCACATTGAAGAAGGACTGAGGGTGGGTTAGTCGACACAGTTGTGTATCGCAGCATCCCGCAGTTCGGAATTGCCCCGCGGTAGCTCCAACGCGCACGGGCTATCTGACTTTCTGTGAGTACCTTCAGCGCTGGACTCAACCGCCAACAGTCGACATCTGCTCACTCAACGGCATGTCCACGTTAGATGGTATAGTCACTTATCGTGAATCTCCTCGTTGTGCTGACCTCATCTAGTGCTTGACCTGCCTCAGCTGTACACAAAACCCTCCGCCGAAATCCTCCTTCAAACACTCACGCTCCTCACATCTGCCCCACCAACATGGGATCGCAACAATGCCGAAGACAAAGGGGTCAATTTGGGTGAAAGGGGAGGGCAAGGGCTTCCGGCACACCCAGTACAAGTGAACCCAGAGGGTGTCACCCGATATCTCACAAGCATCGTGAGCAGCAGCCTGCGGTGGATAGACGACGATGACGTAAAAGAAGAGATATGGAACCAAGCCAGCATCAGACTCAGCGAGAGGTCCGGTCGAACAGCTATGGGCGCTATCTCGCGCAAATTTCGAATTCCTTCGCACTCTGGCTCCTTTGAGCTCGACATTCACGAGCCCACTCTGACAGGCGACGACCTTGGCTTGAAGACTTGGGCTGCCTCATACTTGCTTGCTAAGCGTCTTCATACTATGGACCTTGTTCAGCCGAAACCGCAGGAGCGGCTACAAGTACTCGAACTGGGTTCGGGAACCGGACTCGTTGGTCTGGCAATGGCTGGCCTGGGAGCAGACGTTGTCCTGACGGACTTGCCGAGCATAAACTCTAACCTGGCGCACAATGCCGACACCAATTCTGATACGGTGGCTCGCAATGGAGGATCTGTGCGTACGGGTATCCTCGACTGGACGCAACCCACCGTCTGTCATCTCAATCCATCTCCTGCGGGGAACACCGAGGCCGAGATGCTTACTTCCAAGTTTCCTCTCATCCTGGCCGCCGACTCATTGTATTCACCAGAGCACCCGCACATGCTTGTAGACAGTATAGAGGTATGGCTGTCTAACGAGGGCGACGCTAGGGTCATTGTCGAGTTCCCTTACCGCGACGCGTACCTTCCTGAAATTGCAACCTTCCGCGATCGGATGATGAAATTCGGCCTGGGTATCCTTGAGCAGGGTGAAGAGAAGGGATACGACGACTGGGGCTCAACCGCAGGGAACGGCGATGACGACGAAGAGTCCATTGTGACTTGTTGGTGGTCAATCTGGGGACGATGCACCATAGATGGTGCCGGTGCGTAGTGCTGGCATACACAGGACTTTTAGCGTCATTGCTACACAGAGTATGGCTTCCGTCCACGAATGTCACGGGTATCGAGACTTGTTCACCGCCGGCCCCAATTTAGATCCACCGGCCCTGGACAATCGCCTCTAGATGTGCCAGAAACCCCCACGTATCATTCGGTGTTAGTCACGCACAACAATGGCGTCTCGGCGACATCGGTATCTACCCCAAGCTATCAGCGTGTCGACTTTTCTCTGAAAGACCGGCTAATTTTCCGGATAATTTCCTGCATCTGGACTTCAACCTACGCTAGAAGGGTTCGTGCCGCGGGATAGCTCAGGACGAGCTACAATTCCGGACCCACCGTTAGCTTCGTCATAATTCCACGACTGTTGCGCGTGAGCTACATACTTCTCCCTCTCAGTATCCCTCCTTTCCTAGCACATCTTTTCAATCTTGACTTTGCAACAACCGTACAATTGACTATTGCCAATATGTCGACCAAGACAGCTACCCAGAAGGTAGAGCTCCGACTACCCCACCATGCCCCTCCATTCGCGCCTCGCGGTGTTTACACCACCACAACAATGCTGTGTAATGATCTCCATTCGAACTAACACAACTCCCAGAACCCCTCTTTCGTGCTCCAAGCCCCCAACAAAGTCGTCTACGAAGACCGCCCCATTCCTGAACTACCCTCCCCCTACGATGTCATCGTCAAGCCAAAATGGACTGGCATCTGCGGCTCAGACGTCCACTACTGGGTCGAGGGCCGCATCGGACACTTCGTCGTTGAGTCGCCCATGGTGCTAGGCCACGAATCCGCAGGCATTGTTCACAAAGTCGGCGACAAGGTCAAGGCATTGAAAGTGGGTGATCGCGTTGCCATGGAGCCTGGCGTCCCATGTCGCCGCTGCGTGCGCTGCAAGGATGGGAAATACAATTTGTGTCCTGATATGGCATTCGCTGCGACACCACCGTACGATGGTACCCTCGCGCGGTATTACACCCTACCGGAGGATTACTGCTACAAGTTGCCCGAGAACATGAGTTTGGAAGAGGGCGCGCTCATTGAACCTACCGCCGTGGCTGTACACATCACGCGTCAGGCAAGCATCAAGCCAGGTGACAGCGTTGTTGTTTTCGGTGCTGGACCTGTCGGTCTATTGTGCTGCGCTGTTGCGAAAGCGTATGGTGCGAAGAAGATTGTAACCGTGGACATCAATGAAGAGAGACTGCAGTTTGCACTCAAGTACGCCGCGACGGATAAGTTTAGCAGCGCGAGAGTTAGTGCGGAAGAGAATGCGCGGAATCTAATCAAGGAGTGCGATCTGGGCCTCGGTGCGGATGTCATCATCGATGCGAGTGGCGCAGAACCATGCATTCAGACAGCGATTCACGCACTGAGGATGGGTGGAACGTATGTCCAGGTAAGTCCTCCCAACTCGAATTTCGTCGTCATGTTGCTAACGTGGACACTTAGGGCGGCATGGGCAAACCCGACATCACATTCCCCATCATGGCCATGTGCACCAAGGAACTCAACGTCAAGGGCTCGTTCCGATACGGATCCGGCGACTACCAGACTGCCGTTGATCTTGTTGCTGGCGGACGGATATCAGTCAAGGAGCTCATCACGGGCAAGGTCAAGTTTGACGATGCGGAGCAGGCGTTTGCGAAGGTAAAGAAGGGCGAGGGGATTAAGTTGTTGATCGAGGGGCCTGAGGAGTAAGTGCGCTTTGCTTTTATCCGTCTCTTTGGCTGAGGTGCTTTCTGCGGAGAGGGGGGTGGAGGGCTTGTATGGATGGGTGGATTGTGGTAACGAGAAAGAAGTTTTATATTGTCTTGACGATTCATTTCGGGTGTCTTTATCTCATATCAATGGCGAATATATACTGTGACATCTACTTTCTTCAATATTGCCTGAGATTGGTTGTCTTCCACCACACCCCAGTCGCGACGAATACTAACATGTCCACCCACAGCTCCACCACAACCACCACCACTACTCCCAACAAACCCAAACCCACAAACCAACCCACACGTACATCCCACCGCAAGCGTAAATCAGAATCTCTACACTAACACGGTCGTTCCATCCCATTCCATCCCATCCCTACCCGTCACCACACGTCACACGCACCGCCGACGTCACGTCGAACATGTCACAGTCGCACGTTATTCCTTCCAGAACGAATGCGCACTTTCCTGAGGCGCCAAGTGTAGCACGATGGGTGAGGCATGAATGGCGCGGCGCGGTGGGGTGGGGCTGAAACGGGGCGTGCATCGGAGTCGGAGTTAAGGGGATGTCACGATGCGATGATGGGAGATGGGATGGGATGGGAGAAGATAGGAAAGGTTGGTTATTTGGATTGGATTGGATTTGCATTGGATTTAGTTTGTGGCTCAGCTCTTGAGTGTGGAGGTTTGGTATGGAAAATTTGGTATGATGATGGCGCTTCGCTTCGTGAAAAAACAGTAGAGTGCGGATAGATGGGAAATGCTCGGATTCGTGCTCGATCTCGTGCTTCGACGCCTTCAATTCCTCCTGCTCGGACTCTTTGTAGATATGGGTTTTCGTATTTTAGATTGTGATGGGTGTACATCCGTCTTCGTGGACCGAGTGTTCATCGTACATAAAGTATTGCATCGATATTGAAAGAAGAATCTCCAGGAACCTCTCTACACCACCGGTTTCCTCGCCGTACTACCCCTCTTAGGCAGCGTCCAGGGCTCGGGACAAACAATCTCGCCCTCGCTGTAGGCCTAGAAATACGCGCCCATGCCGATGAGGTAGTACAGGCCGGAGTTGGTGCCCTGGTAGATGAGCAGTGCGCAGAGGGCGCACAGCGGGTAGACGACGAGGCGGGCTTCGATGGAGCGGTGGAGGCCTGTCCCGGCGAGGAGGGGCAGTGGCCATTCCCAGGCGAGCGCGACGATGCCGAGCAGGAGGTTTACGATTTGGAGGACGGGTGCGCCGGTGACGGCTGAGTCGAGGTTTTTTGTCAAGAAGTCCCAGAAGATTTTGGGCCAGAAGAAGCATTCTATCGCTGCGCCTATTTGATCTGCAATACTTTATTAGTCCTATATCCTCATTGTCCATGTTCCAATGTGGTGACTTACAAGCAGCAGCTGTGAGAATGACGAGGCGCGCCCAGTGGTTCTTGATTAACTTGCCCATATCTGCAAGCAAAAGCCTATTAAAAGAAAGGATACGAGCAGTAAACCGAGCCCGCGGTCGTATAAGAAAGAGAAGCGAAGAAAGAAGCGAAAAAAAGAAGGTTTGCGACTACCAGTAGCCTCAACAACTGTCAACAGAAGAGTAGTTGAGCAGTGGTGAGGACTGGGGCAGGCGGGTTTTGTTATACACGCCGGATGGGCGGCGGGCGGTTCGAGCTTCGAGGTTGAAAGCGGTAAAGTGCGCAGCGACCCGAACAGGAGCTGTAGTTCAGGCGCAATGTGTGTGCCTTGGTGGTTCCAAGGACGATGCTGAGGCGTAGGCGAGTCTCAGGCTTGTAGCGTTCGTTCAGGCAGTGCGGCTTCTCTTTTGCGGCTTCGATACGTGAGGTGTGTCAGTACCTCTGCCAGGACAGCGGGATGTGCCCGCAATTGTAGAGATGGTTTATGCGCTGGGTGCCCGTGCGCTGCGAGACCAGGGTGCGCTGACTGGGGCTTGTGTAGCCGCTGGATCCACTTTGGTGCACTTTGCGTGTGGGGGATGTGATTGGGCGGACGGCCGGCCTGATGCATGCGCTGTGAGAGATGGCTGGCCAAGATGCAGCCAGCGGCCAGAGATTCGGATGGCGTCGTGGCGGAACACAGCCTATGGGAGTTGGCAATGAGCCGCTTGGCGGTGCTGTGTGTCGCGTAGAGTGTCGACGGGCTCGACGGATGCGGACTCACGTGGTGATGGTGAGAGGTCCACCTGGGTGCATGCTATTGTTGAAGGCTTGGGCAATATCGCATACCGCTTCTTCCCTGAAGAAACACCGATGGCGTCTTGATTTCCAGATAGCTGCAAGCCGAGGTTGGTGGAATGAGTCAATTCCTCACCACTGCCACTGCCACTCAGGCATGCGCGTGAAGTTTGGAACTTCTCAAGCATCGCCCAGTGGTGGTCTCGGAATTCCGTGGTCTCGGTTCTTGCCATCGAATCGATACCCCCCAACCGTCACGGCGACTCCCTCGCCGCAGCCTCACGGATGCCTAAGACCCGGTTTCTCCTCCATGCCTCAGGTCGGCATGTCATGCCTGCCCATCAAACATCATCATACGACAAAGTTTACTTCAGATGTCTTCATGCCGTCATTGTGAACATTTTGGCGCCGTCGCCAGCATGACAGCCGTTGAGACAAACAATGTCGTACGACACTCGTTCGGTATCAGTTCCTCGGGAGTGACAAGCTTTCTGCAAGCCCAGTGTCGGAGGTCGAGATGGTGGAAAGAAGGTGTACAGTTGAGATTGGCGACCTGGAGCATCTTGTGTGTGACGTTGCCGTGAGTGAATTCTGAAAACAATGGCCTGACATTGTTTGGGGTTCAAGTCTACGAACAAGTACCGACATGTAATGCTGATATTTGTTACCCGATGTGGAAGTGCACGATAGTCGAGGGCGTCCTGCGGCAAGAGCATCTTACCACAGCCCTATGCCCGATGCGGCTTCCATCCCAACTGCCACGAGAGAGCCTGGACTCCACCATCACACACCATCCGGGATGCCTATCTGCAATCAAGAACCTTCCTTCTCGGCTGCGTCTGTCTCTGCGGATCGCCTGCAGAGTCACAGCCCTAAGGCAAGGCTAACGGTGCTCAACTGTGATCACTCCACCCACGAGGTCGACATTTGGGCCTACCGCCAGCCTCAGCGGAAGAGAGCTCAAAATAGAGCCAGGATCTTGTACACCTGCAGCAAGCACAGTGCAGCCCAGGGCCCGACCGCTGTGGGGGTTCCTGAGCGCTTCGCGGCCCGCTCACATTGGCTGCTGCGATTCCGCCCAGGCCGATGGGCTCTTTTGGTGCTACCAACCACATCGTCCTGTGGCTTGAGAGCATCGTTTTCAGTCTTCGCTGCACGCCTCGGCGGTTCGAATCAATTGCCATGGCCGACTCGCACAGAATCCTTTCCGCTGCAAGACTTCGCTGCAAGTCTTGCTGCGCAGGGGGCCGTATTCTAGCAACTGACCCCGTTTCCTACTTACGCTACTCCAACACCCCAGCTCCTCACTTTCGCCAGTATTGCTGATCGCCCTCTATCCACCTGCCTGTTACATTGATCTTTTTGGCACCATCATAAGTTCTACTCGTGCAGAATCTTCACGTCCTGCCTTCAGCCCGTACTCGCTTGAATCCACGTTCCGAACTCGAACGCGCATCGTCTCAGCAAACCCCCGCTGTGTCAGAATCTACCCCATCAGGACACGACCGACTGTCATACCACAGGACCTTTTTCAACTGCCAAACAACGTTGCAACGGCCAAGGCACACCTGTCAAGATCGCAATCGCATTCTTATTGCGATCTGACAGTTTAGAAGAATTGCGACTCTAGTGCAGCTGTTCTACACGATTTCACGACGCAAAAGGCTCATTCAGGAACACCACTTGTCGCGCGCTACGCCGCACACCTGCGCATTACCCGAGGATAAACTGCCTCTTTCAAGGCTCTACATACACGACCCAACATACTAGAAGAACATGGTCAAGTGCCTCGTGCTTCAGGTTTGAGACGCTCTTCATACACTTGGCGCCCAACGCATTGGCCGAACCCCTCGACCACTCTCGCCCTCTCACGACCGCTCCTCAGGCCTATTGAAGTTTGGCGGCACCTCATTGCTGCCTGTCGCTTTTCTGCATTTGGCCCTTACCAACTGTCATCCGTCTTATTCCAGCAAATATACAGCAACCACCGGGGCTCTGGGTTTGAGCCACGCCCGCTCCGAACAGGGGTAACGTAGTTTCAGCACGGCGTGCCGCTGCTCCCAGTACTGCACGGCTCTTTCGAGATCCACCTGATCTGCACCTGCAGCCCGGATAACTCCAAGCCTTGTTGTTTAATACCCTGGGTTTCCTTCAAGCCTTGGTTCGTCCTCCACCTCCGTCCCTCTCTCCGTACACCACTCCGCCCACTCCTGGACGCGACACTCTTTTCTTAATTTCGTATCTGGCTGGCCGGGTTGAACTTCGACTGGATTACACTACTCCTCCGGTTGAGGTTCGCTTTTGTGTATACACGACGTTTAATACTTATTCTAGTTCCGTTGAACGGCGCCGACTTGAGGTGGACCCGATTAGCGATTGCTTGTAGGAGGAAACAGAGACTGAAGATTACGATACCACCGTCACGATGGGTGCCAATACTACGCGCGCCATGCTCTCCCGGTTCTTCACACCGCGGAAACTCATATTTCATTTCTTCTTCTGGGGTTTCCACTTTGCGCTATTCGGCATTGGATGGTAAAAGTCTTGACGCCTTCCTACACGTCCTCTACTGACTTCATTCAGGTGGAAGCAGCAAGGCGATGCTCGTCTAGCCCCGCTCAATGCTCTTCAGTATTCCGTTTGGATATCGCGAGGCGCTGGTCTCGTGCTGTCAGTGGACACCATGGTCATCGTCATGCCCATGTGCAGGAATATTCTCCGATGGCTACGACCAAAGGCCCGATGGCTGCCACTAGACGAGTCACAATGGCTCCATCGACAGGTCGCCTACGCTATGCTGTTCTTCACGATCCTTCATACTGGCGCCCATTATGTCAAGTAAGTAATTGTCGATCTCGAAGACTAGATGGAGACTAACGAGTGCAGCTTCTTTAACGTTGAGCGTGTCCAAGTTCGACCGCAGATCGCTCTCCAGATTCACTACACCGAGGCTGGTGGCATCACTGGACACATCATGTTGCTGTGCATGTTGCTCATCTACACCACTGCTCACCACAGGATTCGACAGCAATCGTTCGAAACCTTTTGGTACACGCATCACCTCTTCATTCCTTTCCTGCTCGGCATGTACACGCACGCAACCAGCTGTTTCGTCCGTGACACTGCTCCTGCCTGGTCTCCATTCGACAAAGAGAACTTCTGGACCCACTGCATCGGTTACGAGGGCTGGCGATGGGAGCTTGTAGGCGGTGGTCTCTACCTCTGCGACCGTCTGTACCGTGAGATTCGCAGCAGGCGCGAGACCAAGATTGTCAAGGTCGTCCGCCATCCATATGGTAAGCTTCTTTCCGCATTCCAGAGTAACTCAAAGCTGATTCGTCGCAGATGCTGTTGAGATTCAGTTCACCAAGACCAGCATGAAGTACAAGCCGGGCCAATGGCTCTTCCTTAACTGCCCAGAGGTCAGCTACCACCAGTGGCATCCATTTACGATCACATCTTGCCCACATGACCCATACGTCTCGGTCCACGTCCGCCAGGTCGGTGACTTCACGCGTGCTCTTGCCGACGCTCTCGGTGCCGGCCAGTCGCAATCTAAGCTCTACGACGAGCTCGACCCCATGGGCATGTACGAGATCGCGCTCCAGCACGGCCAGACCATGCCCTCGCTCAAGATTGACGGTCCCTACGGTGCTCCCGCAGAAGACGTCTTCCAGAACGAAGTCGCCGTCCTGATCGGAACCGGTATCGGCGTGACACCCTGGGCCTCGATTCTCAAATCCATCTACCACCTCCGCCTCTCCCCCAACCCACCCAAGCGTCTCCGCCGCGTGGAATTCATCTGGGTCTGCAAAGACACCTCATCTTTCGAATGGTTCCAAACGCTCCTCTCCTCGCTCGAAGCCCAGTCCCTCGGCGGCGGCGATGGCGACCAATTCCTGCGCATCCACACGTACCTGACGCAGAAAATGGACGTCAACACCGCGCAAAACATTGTCCTCAATTCCGTCGGGACTGACAAAGATCCCCTCACAGAACTCAAGAGCAGGACCAATTTCGGCCGCCCGGATTTCCAGCGCTTGCTTAGCGGCATGCGCGACGGCATCCTGGATCGGACGTACATGAACGGCCTGGAGAGCACGCTGCGCACGGAGGTGGGTGTGTACTTCTGCGGACCAAATGTTGCGGCTAGGGATATTAAGAAGGCGTGTAAGCAGGCTACGTGCCAGGAGGTGAACTTCAAGTTCTGGAAGGAGCATTTCTAGATGCTGGGTGTATACAATGTGAGGAAAGATGGAAATAGGGTTTCTTGGATATGGGTTGTACTGTAGCCGGATTGGATTGGATTGATGAACATTTTTCTATATCAATGAGAGCCCCTTGAGAGCATCTATCTGCGCATTATTTGCTGTGCTTCGTTTTTGTTGGCATTATGTTTATTAAGCGATTTAACTGATTGCAATGAAGTCTTGCATTACTCCATTTTTCTCTTGCCTCATCCTGTTGACCTTTTTCCCGTGCTCAGCTCCGAAATCATCACCCCATCCATCCCCCCAAACACACCCCAACACCCGCCAAGTCTTCCCCCGTCCGCCCATTACCCCCTCCTCGGCACCTCCACTGCGCAAACCTACCTGAAACGTCAGGCAAATCTCACAAAAGCGCTCCAAAAAAAAGTGGCGCGACGAACAGCTCACGATGGTGCGAGTTGTGGTCTTTTCTAAAATCGCAGATCTGGTTCAGGGGAAGACAGGAAGGGGAGGGGGAATATTCAGGCGTGCATGAGGTGCGCGTGTTGGAGTGTGACAGTTCGTGAATGAGCCTGGGCAAGTTTGGGAATTGCGTTGGTGGGTGCGTTGGTGGATAGTGGACGATGTTGGTGTATTTCGAAGCGCGCGCTTTTGCACCGCACTCAAACACACACTCTCACATTTACACAGCTTCAATCAAACTGCGCAGCGCCTCGCCACCTCAAACCCTAATGCCCAATCCACAGCCTGCCCGTAGTTATATTGTCTGACTCCATTACACCCACAGCCTCCCCCTCGGGCCCACGCTTCGTCCCGCCACCTCGCCTCCTCCACCTTTACTGAACGGTGAGGGATGACGGACGACGGACGGGCACGTCCGGCGCCGTCTGACGTACATACGGCGCAGCAATTAATACTTGCATGCCCAATACTTCCCAAGTTCGGTTCGGCGCAAAGCAATGCAATGCGGTGTGGGCATGTGGCGCGGGGGCCGAGGGTAGGCGCTTAGGAGAGGTGAGTTACCCAGTGGGCGGGTTATTGGATCTGCAGAGGGAGGCTGGGGTAAGATGTATTGCGCTGTGGAGGACGAGGTTGGTTTATATTTAGGTTGGTGTTTGTAATGTCGAATAGATTTTTGGTGGGTGTAGATGCATGTTGATTTTTTGAACGGGTGTTCTTGCTCGTAGACAGGAGAATGCACACTTCGAACGCAAAATATACGAATGGGGAGCTTGCATCGTCGTGACTTTTGAGGTCTTGTAGCATTTACTTACCACATAGGTATACCTTGGAGAAATATTGATTCGTGCGTGAGTAAAGGACAGCCCGCAAGCGACCCCAGCTAGAAGCGATGGGCTCGTTCAATAATTCGCTTTTTTGCTCTTGTTCCATAGTATGTCCTTATAGCTAACCTCCTCAATGAAAGTAATAGTGTATGGCCTGCATTGGTTTCAAGGTGTTATTAGATACTTCCAGCGGTCTAATACTTGGTGCTCAACCACTCAACATCGACCAGCATTTGGAGCATTGCGGAAAGTGTACCTTTGACGATGACCTAGAGTATGCTATGCAGAAACGGAAACTTGGATGAATTGTGGGGTACCTTGGGCCATTGCGTGAGCTCCGAGACATTGGAATTGATGATGTTTGACCGAGGAACTAGACCTCGCTGTGCCAACATCGTGCGTGCTGAAGTCTTTTATAATGTTCAGATAGACTCGAAGTAAGGGATTGCCCATGGAAGTTGCCACATGAAAACCCGCGATTGAATTGACAGAGACTGATACTCGATGGACTGATAGGTGCAACGTGTATATGTATCTCCGGTGTGATAGCAGGTGACTAAGCATTGTTATATGAGCCTATACTAAGGCAGTGCGAATGATAGACGGCCGTACAGAATAGATCCAATAATCGAGCCGTAAGCTCAGGTCATGTTAACAAACGTAGGCGGTGCAGAAAGTAAAGTATCTACGAACGTTTTAGGGCAGTACAGATGCAGGTACACCTTGCTGAAAACTTTGAATCGCAATCCGTGGTCTACGTAATAACACTGTAGTCGTGAGGGACCCCGCATGGTGGATTTGCAATCAATCCTAGGAGGCCGGTCAAAATGGGGAAGATCTGCATTGGTGCGCAATTGAAATGTGAAAGAGTGACATTGATTCTAGTGAGGTTGTAAAGACACGACGGAATTTCTTGTGATTGAGTGCAGGTGACGTAGAAGTTGACAAGCGTTCGAGTTGATCACTTTCCGCTAACTTGATCTAGTTAGACACCTGCGATGCGGCCGAATATCACCACGCGAGCGGGCGATACTCTTAAGGCGTCCATACTCTTGGATAAAGTTAACCCGAGTTACCTCGGCACCATCGTTTGAATGCACTGGCTATGTATCCTAGGTTCCTTCCCGTTTTGCGCCTCGTCCGCTAATTCGAGCCTGGATTCTGTTCCTTCTCCACAAACATCACCTTCTCGGGGTAGCTACGGGATCATGTTCAACTTCCGCAACTTTGCTGCTCTCACATATCTGACGCAATTTACACTCCGAGGAGGCAATGCGCAAACCAATGGCTCTCAGCTTATGAACATCGTGCCAAAGCGCGAGGTTCTCTACGTTGGCGGGAAGTACACAAACATCACGGCAAGTCTCAGCTCCTGTTGTGTTTACATGCTTAACGCTAGGAAGTAGGATGCCAGGACCAATTCCACATCAATAGTTATGATAGGGCAGATTTACGTCGAGAAGCTGTCTCCTCATCCGGTACCAGCGAACCCACCACTACCGATAATCTTCATTGCAGGCGCGGGGCAGACCGGGACCAACTTTCTTGATACCCCGGACGGACGGCCAGGATGGGCATCCTACTTTCTCTCTAAAGGCCACACAGTCTACCTCTCAGACCAGCCTGCACGCGGCCGCTCCTTCTGGCTTCCCGGACAGGGAACCATCGTGTCTCTCGGCTCCCCTGGTGGTGTTTCTGATCTCTTCACCGACGTAGCGAATAATGGAAACCAATGGCCGCAGGCGAAACTTCACACACAATGGCCCGGTACTGGTCGTATTGGCGACGCAACTTTCGACTCATTCTACAGGAGCCAGATGCAGTTCCAAGCCGATCCCTTGATTGGTGAAGAACAGAACGCGCAAGCATATTCAGCTCTAGTAGATATTGTAGGCGCCTGCTACATCATCGGTCACTCGCAGGCGGGTGCATATGGTATGTACAGCCAGATGCCATCCAGTTTGCTGAGATGAGTAATGATTGTGTAGCTTGGAGGGTTGGGGACATGCGCTCAGACCTTGTCAAGGGCATCATCCAGCTTGACCCATCCGGTCCTCCATTCACGTTTCGTCCACCGATTGGAAATGGTCCAGCTTTCAAATTTGGCCTCACCGACCTTGCAATCGGATATGAGCCGTCTGCAGGTGACAATGCCGAAAACATCAAAACGACTATCGAACCAGCAATCGACGACGAGCACAACGAGTGTATCATGCAGACGGCTCCAGCGAAGCAGTTGACGAACTTGGCTAAGATCCCGGAACTCGTTGTTACAGGCGAAGCATCGTTCCATGCGCCATATGACCACTGCACCGTCAGGTATCTGCAACAGGCTGGCGTAGACGTAGAGTTTGCGGATCTGGGCAAGGAGGGAATTCATGGCAATGGGCACATGTTTTTCATGGAGAAGAATAACCTCGAGATCGCAGACCGAGTGTACCAGTGGCTGGAAAAGCAATAATTGTAGGTGATTGACGAGTATCCAGCGACAACCCTTGCAAAGTTTTCGTATCACTTCGCTTCAGATGCAGATCCGACAAAAGGACGCGAATCAATCAGACCCCGAGGTTTCGCGCCTCTTACACTCCGACTCCGAGTCTCCATAGTTTTGTAGCCATTTCTCCGAGATGAAGTAAAAATATACAATCAGGTTGTCGAAAGCGCAAAAGATCGCCGATTCATCAGCTTACCCGCATGATACCTTCCCGTTGTCAGCATGTCAAAGTCCCCGCTTAAGCCAATGATTTCCATCCCGCCAGTACGGGAGCGGCCGCAAGCCATGTGGTCATCGCCCCCAGATAACGGAATAAGTGTGCAGTTTGCGAATAGAGTGTCGCACCACGCGTTAGGTGCACGTTGGGGCTAGACCTGCGTAGCTGACTGGAGCCTTTCCACACACCTTGTCCTACCGTCTGCGACATATAACCGCATGTCTTTCCTCGTGCTCCAGTTTGTGCTATTTCCCCATACTATTTCAGAACACCATGACAGCGGGGCCGGCCCACACCCCAGAGTTCCTGGCTGAGACAAATAACCCGCTTCTGGATCAACGGGTTAGCATCGCGTTTATTGTGATCGATACTTTTTTTCTGTCGCTTTTCTATGTGAGCCGGTATCTCAACAAGAAGGCTGTGCCATGGCCCATGTTGGTGTGTAATACGTTGTGCTATGTGCTTTGTATGGGAAGTGCGGCGACGGGAATCTGTGAGTTTTGTCAAGTTGTCTAGTAATGTCTAAGAGTGCGGTTCAAGGAGTGAAGAATAAATATTCGCCATGCTTGAGGAGGCTGAACCTGGTACAAAGCTTCGATGCCTGATGTCGGACTCGGCAAACTCGAAGAAGAAACGATGCATACTAACCTTCGATAGTAATGGTCAAAATCGGCGGCGTAGGTCACCATGTTGCCGCCGTTCCAGTCACCACATTCCAAACATGGCTCCAGCTCTCCAAAGTCCTCGAATTCACATACACACCCGCCGTCATGTTCGCCAAGCTCGCCGCGTTATTCCTCTACCATCAAATCTTCGAAACGACGGCTTACCGTCGAGTCATCATCGGCGTCGGCGTAATCATCGTCCTTCAAGGCATAGTTGCTTTCATACTGGCGTTTTCGATCTGCCGGCCATTCAGGTACTTCTGGACGCAAGCCGTTGATCCCAATGATGGGACTTGCGGAGACGTCATGCTTTTCTACAAGAGCTACAGCATTCCGAGTTTAGTCACCGATGTGGCGATGCTAGTGCTTCCGTGGCCAATTCTTCTCAAACTGCAGCTGCCTCTGTCGGAGAAGATTGGTCTCATGCTGACATTTCTGGCTGCATCGCTGTAAGTACACCTGAAGATATCTCGGCCAGACGAACAGTAGTCATTGACACAACAACAAAGTGGCATAGTCACATGCGCACTTCGCTTCAGCGTCTTCTTCACCACCCCCCTCTTCTCAGACCCAACCTGGTACGCCTCAGGCGGGCCCATGATATATGCCCTCGTCGAACCCTCCATCTACATGATCGCCAGTATCATACCCACAACACGACATCTGTACAGGCGCGTTCGCAGGAAAGCGCGACAAACTTTGCAGCTGGGCAATACGAATCACGACAGCGGTGACTCAGAGGATGTCGAAAGTAGAGGAACATTCAACCATGGGATCATACGACATGTGGAGGTTTGGCAAACAAATACGAATTCAAGCCAAGAGGGTTTAACATTGGGCGAGATTTACCAGAATCAGCAGGATTGGAATCCTGTCTGCGATAAGAATAGGCAATCGGAGAAAGCGGCTGCGGAAACAATGCCCAAGGAGTTTGTTAAGAAACAAGTTAGGCTTCGGGATGGTGATGGTGTGAGATTGGTAGGATGAGACTGGAAATTTGTGTTCCTGTATATAGCCACGCACCAGAATTTCTTTAGGATAGACTAGGAGCAGGTGAAGTAAATATGGACCGGACGCCCATCGGCGATACGAAGTTCGCTTTCAACGACCCCGGGTAAAGACTGACCAGAAAGATCTCGAAGGAAGCAGATAAAGTGCTGTAATTGTTAAGGAGCGTGTGCGTGTGTGTGTGTGTGTGTGTGTGTGAAAGACACTGCATCGCGATGGTGGTGCCAGTGCTGGTTGCTATCTCAAGGTTCGACCTTGGAAGCGCAGCCTTAGTAGACGTCTGCATATACTGCGGTGTGTTATAAGACCATGCTGTAACATGAAGTATGAGGACACTTCAAAGGAGGAGTAACGCAACCTGCACACAATAACGGAAAAACACAATGACGCTTTACTTGGCCACACAATGCTATTCTTGCCGCTGCTGAAGTACACTTACTTATTCTTCGCAATACTAACCACGTTCCTCAGTGTACCGAAAGGTAAAACATCTGCAATCCTCTTCTTGCTCCCAAACAGCATGACCAGTCTGTCTAACCCGCAGCCCCAGCCACCCGTCGGTGGCATACCCCATTCCAAAGCCTCAAGGTAGCTCTCATCCATGGCACCCTCGCCCTCGGTGTGGAAGTCGAGCTGCTGCATGAATTTCCTGCGTTGTTCGAATGGCGAATTTTCCTCTTCGTATGCGTTGACATACTCGCGACCATTGATAAAGAGTTCAACACGTGAAGCGACGCGTTGATTTATGGAAGAGTCGAAATACGATTTCGAGAGAGGCGAGAGGGCTTCAGGGTGTTGGGTTATAAAGGTCGGGTTGACGCACAAAGGCTCGATATACTCCTCCGCAAGAGTATCGAGGAGGCGGGGAAGCGTTGCGTTCGGCGGAACTGTAATATTAAGCTCTTTGAACATTTCGAGCACCTCAGCAGAAGCGTTTGATGAGGCGAGGTCAGGCATTTTGCGGCCGCTGGCTTTCTCGATGGTAGGAATGAAGGGAAGCTGTTTGAATGGGCCTGAGAAGTCGATGTCTTCTGGCGGCGAAAGCGTTGGAAATTGTGTTGATCTCAGCGACTCTATGGAAGTATGGAGGCCATGTATCAATTGTTCTGTCCTCGCAATGACATCTGGTAATGTCGCTCCCACCTCGTAGAATTCGCAAGTAGAAAACTCCGGGTTGTGGGTATTGTCGACTCCTTCATTTCTAAATGCACGACCAATCTCGAAGATCTTGTCCTGCCCTCCTATGATCAGGCGTTTGAGGTTCAACTCAGGCGCAATCCGGAGCCTGACTGGCGAGTTGGAAAGCTCGTTCGCGACTGTCTCAAAAGGTCGTGCAATGGCACCTCCAGCGTTGACATCAAATACCGGTGTCTCCACCTCCAAGAAGCCGCTTGTGATGAAGTATCGACGTATGTAGTCGTAGATGTGCGCCCGAAGTTGGAGGACGTCGCCTGGTTCGTCGCTTGTGAGTGCGTGAATATGAGGTCGCCGAGCAAGCGTTTCGACATTATCGATTGTCTCTGGGATGTGGTGGAGGCATGGCGCGAGTATTTGGGGTACATCGAGAGCAAGAACAGAAAGCTGGCCCGAGGAGGTCGTCGTGGGGTTGCCCTTGATAGCTTCTGTCATTAGCAACACGAAGTGAAACATGATGGAGTAGCACTCACAAACCCAATCGCCTATCCTAGCAACCTTTTTGAAGCTCTTGAAGCCGTCTTCAACTCCATCTTGTGCAGCGAGCTTTTTCAGCTCCACCATGACCTGCAATCGCTGTGTGTCTCGCTCGATGTCGAGGAACATCAGCTTGGAGCCGAGTGATCGTACCGAGCGAACCCTTCCTGACACCATCAGATACTGCTTGAAGGTGTGTATAATGCCTTCGTACCAAGTACGGAAACAACATCTGGTTGTGTGTCTTTGATGGCCTCGTACTTCGCATTGAAATCACGAAGTGATAGCTTCTCGGCATCTGGAGGATACTGCAGTCTTGGATGATAGTCACCCAGCAACTTCACCCTCCTCAGCTGTTCTAGTCGCTTCTGCTTCTCGACATCATGTGGCCCCGTGTAGTCGTCTGCAGCTATTGACTGTGCAAAACGTCGCTGAACGGAGAGGTATGCTCTTGCATGTTCGGCTTTCAGAGGCCGTGTGGCCTGGAAGAGATACGGTCGGAGAAAGCTGAGCGACAATTTGCTCATGGTGTCTTCATGTTATCATTAGTAATGGAAAATTTGTGGAGCTGGAGGAAAGCGGGTGGATAAAGGATATCAGAGAGTGCGAGTTGTGAAATCAGCAGCCCGAAGGCCTCATTCGCAACGGTTCTAATGTTGTTCGATCATCATTGGAAGGGGTATGTCTGGAAGGATAATAGCAAAAGATCACTCACCAAACTTGTGCCCATCTCCTGCAGATCAGGATCACTGCTGTAGTGTTGGGACAGAAAGTTGAAACTGGAACTTTGCAGAACTTACGGGTGCCGACCGCCGACGCTAGGTCGTATATAAATTAGCGGCACTTGGCAGTTCCACCTATCCAGAACCCCACTCTGCCCAGCAGTCGTTTCTCACTGAACGTCGACCACCTTGACATATCACGTGCAGTCAGTATGGCTCGATCTAAACTCACGCTGTACTCTCACGTTTGGGTTGATCTGATCTTACCCAGCTGATTTTCGCGTGTACTCACCTGAGCTAACAACTGATATCGAGCTAGAAACAATATCACACTTCTAGGTCGTTGCGCCGTTCTTCGACGTTCCAGTCTCATTAACTTGATGTATCACAGTCTTATGGATGCTGATTTGTTCGGACTCTCTCTCAATTTCCATTCCATATGGCTATCAACTAATGCAGATGACAATCTGTTGGATCCACCCTAAAATACATGCTTTTCCTCTTCGAGGATCACAACATTCAGTGATTGCGCCTACTGATTGCAGAAGCAGGTAGTGCAAAAGACTGCTTCCGACGACCTTTGCCACGCTTAGTATGCGTAGCCATTTCCTCCAGGTCCTTGTCTTCTTTCGCTATTGCTTTCTTCAATGCGGCTCTCTGATTTTCCAGAGCAAGTTGTTCCTGCTTGCGGTCTTCGTAGATTCTCCAATTGTCGGGCGCCCGTTTTTCCTCCGAGGTTAACTCGATCTTCATCTTCGGCCTACCAGCCTGTCCTAAGTTAGTAGTGCCATTTAAAGCCATGGCGCCCATCTTGGCTAGCATAAGTGCAGCTTCCATCGATTCTGGCGAAGGCATGGCAGGAACATCCGTGGAGAAGATCATCTTGTTAAGCTCGTTGACAGCTCGTGTAGATCGCATGATACCTTTGGCGGTAGACTTGAAGGGTTCATCTTCCGTTGCTTTCTCTAATTTCTTAGCCCGCTTCTTGCTACGTGGTCCTGACTCGACGTAGACGAATCCTGGAGCCCAGTGAGGTAGCCAATTCGGCATCTGATGGTCTTCGCCCTTCCAAGCGGCTTTTATGCACGCATTGTGTCCCTCGGAATAGGGGTGTATGCCGCAGCCCTTCGGACTCTTGGGTGGGAAGCGATTTCCACAGATGGACGCTTGCAAACCTCCTTTGCCGTCTGAATCGGAGACGAGAACAAGACAAAACACCATATGCTATATCAGGTTAGTTAAACTTCTTGCCAACGAACATGTTCATGACACTTACTAATTCTTTGATACAATCAGGCTTCATCGCCGCGTTACAAACAGCTATGGACAGTCAGTACAGATTTATGGGACTCCCTGGATTGGGGTACTTACGACAATGATGTCCCTCTTTATCCACATATCCATTCATTATGTTGCGCATCTTGGATATGGATCCAGACTTCATTCCTTCGACGTAATACTTTCCCCACAACTCAGGGAGATCGAAATTGTGTTTGACCATGTTTTTTCGACTTGTTAGGTTGACAACTCTGATGAAAGGTGTAAAGTTGACTTTATTAGCAAGCAAAGTTGATGTAGAGGAGAGTTGTGCTGCGTGGTAAGGAGTAACCCAAGGTATCCTGAACCCTTCGGAAGTACAGAGAGAGGAGTGATTTATGTTACGTGAAACAGCGGCGAGCGACTGTGGAAGTGCCTCGACTTCCAAACATCACTGTATTGGTTCGTGATCAAGGACTAAAGCGTGATAGCCGACCATATGCTTCATAGTCATGCTACTTATCCCCATTGAAAATTATTGATGTCTCATTGTAAGAACAGAAATAAGGAGCTACCAATCCCCGAGCACAACTGTCAAGGGCAGAGAGGCGCTGACTTTATCAGGTTGACGCAAGGAATGTTGCGTCCTTGTGAAGCGACATATTCAGATCGTATAAGTTGACGCTGCCATCACTGGAGCTCATCTTGTCACTGCACTGCATGGAATATCGCTACATCACTTCACAAAGGCGTTTGGTGTGATCTGTACATTCACTCGCTAAGCTAGCGACTCCAAACCAGCATATAAACTGAATGCTTCCTTCTTCCACCAATTTCCAAAACTGGTTGGCAGGCTTCAACACTGCGAGCCGCAACTCGTTCGCAAATATGATGTTCGATCTCAAGTCCGCGTTTCAAAATATCTACCGGCTCTTTGAAGGCGCCCAGCTTTCTCGCGCTGATACACCTGCTCGTCGGTCGCAGCCATGGCTAGGCATATCATTACCCCTGACAAAGTCTCAGGATCTTCCGTCTAATAGTGTGGTGCACACTGCGTTGACGTGTTCACGACTGCATGCAGGAACACCAAACTCGTTCAACCAGCAGATGCCCAACGAGTCCTCACCAGTCGGGAACGGGGTCAAAGACGCACACGATCAAGGCCTTTCTGAAGATATATCAGCCGAGGTCGCGTCCGAAGAACGGTTCGCGAAGCACTTTGTGGAGCCCATCACCATCAATCTGAAAGATGTGGCGCAGTTGTGCATTGACAATGTGGCGTCTGTAAGTGCGCTCCTCGACGCCGCTCCATCTCAGTGTTTGGAAAATGACCCTCCCCTTGCGGGCGCCGCGGTTGGTAATCGCTTTAAGCACTTGTTTTCTTCGAACTTTCCGAGCACAAGCTCCGAAAACTCTTAGGATAGCCAGGAAAGCGATGTTCCAAAAAGCGACAGCTCACAATCTTCTGTCGGTATACGACAGCATCACATGGCTCCACAGCCTGTAGGTGACTCGGACTGCAACAATGTTTCAACACATACTTCTGGTTCGATCTCACCAGAGACGAATTCTCACAATGTTGAACGTCACGAGGAGCAAAAACTGGCTGGAGGTGACGAGGATCACGGAATCTCAGATGGTCTGAGCAATGAGGGTCACTCGTCGGAAGACATAGAATCGAGCCAGAACCAGGTCGAGGCTGCGAACAATGCCAATATCTCGAATCATGTCAAGGACGTCCCCCTCGAGACGAAGCAGTACAAAGATCGCCATGACTGGGAACCCATCCGTGCGATTCACGATGATCGCTTCAAGCACGTTGCTACCATGTACACTGAAAAGCCGGGATATCGCCTGGACCCCGACGAAGACTGCGACATCCTCGCGCGTTTCGAAGGCGGATTTCATCATGTCGTCATCCTCCGTGTCTACGAAGAAGAGACAGAAGGAGTCTATGTCATCAAAGTTCCTGCGATTGGAACCCGAGCACGCTGGCAGAAGAGCAATATGGAAACCATGGACGCGGAGATCGAAATCATACAGCATCTCCACAGGCATACGAACATTCCCGTACCCGAGAACATCGCTAGCGACTCATCTTTCGATGGCGAACTTGGGGTGCCTTACATAATGATGCGGCGACTTCCAGGAGTACCGTCAAACAAGTTGTGGTTCGAGGATAACGAGAAGCGGAACCACATCACCGCGGACGACATCTTGGAAGAGACGGAAAAGAAGCGGGTCAACATGTTGCAATCGCTCGCAAAAGTCATGTCAGAACTCCAGTCCTTCTCCTTTGACAAAATCGGCAGACCAGATTTCATCAACACTTATTCTGGCGGAGAAGTCGAGATTGGCCCTCAATTCCGCTGAAAGCACCCGTCCTAGTTCGACTTCACCAACCCCGACCTCGAGCAAACCTACCCCTACGGCCCATTCACCTCCAGCACAGCCTACATGACCACCCAGCTCGACGCCCTCTGGCCCCTCTCACCCCCAACAGAAGGCCTCCACTACTTCGACCGCCTAATCCGCATTGGCGTCCGGAAAGTGCTTGACATCATATACGCGCACCCAGCCATCTCCCACTCCGTCGCTACCCCCTCAAGCACCGAGTCCTTCGTCCTGCGCCACCCCGACCTCGACTTCCAAAATATACTCGTCGACGCTGATGGAAACGTAACCGGCCTCCTAGACTGGGACGGCTGCACCACCGTCCCGCGCTGCGCTGGCTACGCCTCTCTCCCCTCTTTCCTTACTCAGGACTGGGAAGCCAAATACGACCCCACCGAGTCGCCCTACATGTCGTGGCAGCTCGATCGCTACCGCGCCGTCTACGCTCAAGCAATGGAGGAGACGGGCTGCCCGGAGGCTAAATATACGGCCAAGTCGGCGATGTACTGCGCGGTCATGGATGTGGCGCAGCTGGGCGGGGGTGGGGATGCGCAGGATCTTGTTAAGAAGTTACTGGTGGAGTGTGGGAATTTTAGGAGGTGGGGGAGTGTGGAGCGGGTGTTGATGATGCTTGGGAAGGGGTGGCCGCGGGCAGAGGAGTTCATGAAGGGGGAGATTGGGCGGGTTTTGGAGGCGTGAATGGAGGAGACGATTTGGTGGTTGTAGAATTGGTGGCGGTTTATAGACGAATACTAGCTTTTGTATCGGTCTGCGGCATATGGGCATGTAATTGCTAAATAGCTGAGTTACAATTACCGGGCGACTTGAAATTGCGGTGGTGGTTTATAGCATGTAGACGAACGAGCTCCGAGATTGATGGTTACTGTGGTAGTGATCTTGTTAAATAGAAAACCAGTAGAGTCATTGCAACTCACTGATTACTCATCACATATCTGAAATAGTACTTATTTACCTTGCGGTTTTGGAGTTGTGAACGTGATGTGATGTCGTGCTAGCACAGTGCGCATTGCCTATTCTCACACAGCTTTCGCAGTCGTGCTGTCACACCTCGGTCAGCTACGAGTGTTTCGAACGGAATCGCATGCGAATATGTTCTGCCTCACAAGGAGTTGACATTGACTGGCGGAAGTCAAATCCAAATTCACTTTTCGAGACGCGCGCTGGCTGATGTCGTCGTTCCATCCACGAATACCGTCTTATATAGCTACCCCAACTCGAGATCATATACTATATCTTACTCTCCCCCTCCTGAGGTACTTTAACCACCACCTTGCCCCAACTATCCCTTCCACCCAGCGCCTTCAACGCCGCAGGCACGCTATCCAGACCAACAAACTCCCTATCCGTGTACGCTGTCCCTCTATACTTGCCCTGCTTAACCAAGTCGAAGATACCATCCCACACCACGTCCTGCATCTCAGGCTCATTGATAGCATAAGCGCCCCAATGCAAACCCACAACAGACACATTCTTAAGCAAAATGCGATTCGTAGCCATTTTCTCGATATCGCCGGCCGCGAAGCCTACAACAAGGAGCCGGCCGTTCCACGCAGTGCATTTCATGGACTGTGCGATCAGGCCGACCGGGTCGTATACGATGTCTACGCCGCGGCCTTTGGGTGTGAGTTTCTTGACTTGCTCGGGCCAGTCCTTTTGGCGGTAGTCGATAGAGTAGTCTGCGCCGAAGGAGCGCGCGACGTCTTGCTTGTGTTGGGTTCCAGCGGTTGCGATGACGGTTGCGCCGAAGGCTTTGGCGATTTGGACGGCGGCGAGGCCAACGCCGCCTGCTGCGGCGTGGACGAGGACCCAGTCGCCTGTACTTGTGTTAATATTGCATTTGAGGAGGGGCTGGATAGGTGTGCTATGCCTTTCTTGATACCCGCTCGAACAACTAACCCAGCATAGCTCGTTGGTGCGGTGACGAAGACGCCCGCTGCATCGGCAAAACTCCACCCTTCTGGTACGCCCTTTAGTCGCTCCTCGGTACACACAATGTGCGTCGCATATCCACCCTGACTCGCTCCAAACACCTTGTCGCCCGCCTTGAACTTGGGCGTCTGGCCGCCTGGTAGAGAGGTCGGGGCTTGTAAGACGACGCCAGAGAACTCTGAGCCGGCAATCCAGGGGAAGGCGGGCTGGTGTTGGTACTTTCCGCGGATCTGGAGCAGGTCGAAGAAGTTTGTGGCCGAGGCGTGGATGGCGATTAGGTATTCGGCGGCTTTGGGCGTGGGCATGGGGTGCGAGGTCACCACGAGGTCTTCGGGTCCCTGACAATGTTAGGATACGGATGTCAGGGAGTGGCTTGGAGAGTGGTAGCTACCTTCACATATTCCTTGATCTGTATGCCCTTCATCTTGGGATGTGAGGCAATGGCTGATAGAAGTGCAAATTGCGATGAAGCTAAACTAGAGACGAAGTCAAGTCAACCTGAATCAACCAAAAAGACTCTATAGTGAGGCCGGTAGGCGGAGTGAAGCCACATAATGGCGCGTCGGGAAGTCTGAATCCACCGAGGACTCTCCGCTCGTGAGTTGCCTCGGCACTCATCATCCTTCCCCGGCCGCTCCTTCCTCCCACTCATTCTTGGCGGGGCTTGGTTAGTCAGCGGCGGACGGGCAGCTTGCGCTAATGACGCACGACAACAGGGAAGCGACTGACGCCTGCGCCTTCTGCGGCCTTCTAACGGCGTCCAAGTGCACGCCGCTACTTCTGAAGACCTCGAGCAAACCAAGTCGTCAACAACCGTCCACTTGCAACCTCTCCGTATTACTTTTCAACTTATCGCAATCCCGGGCCATTCCAACCCCGCCATCAACACGAGGCTCTCCCATCGCTGGATCGAACCACACATCGCAACACATACACCATGGCCGACGACGCCGCCACCACGTCCACGGATGACTCGCAGGTCACCTTCAACGTCAAGGCTGCCAACGACCAGAAGCATGTCCTCACACTGCCGACCGCCACCACAGTAGGCGACCTCAAGACCAAGCTATCCACGTCCGAATACACCGACATTCCCGCCGAGCGGCAACGACTGATATACTCGGGCCGCGTGCTGAAGGACCCCGACACGCTCGGCGGTGTCAAGATCAAAGACGGGCACACAATACACCTCGTCAAGGGCGCTGCGAGCAATGCGAGGCAGAACCCGGCGAGCCAGGGCACATCGAGCACCACTGGGGCAACCGGCTCACCGGCACCCCAAGTACCCACCAACATCGCCGCAGGGACAGGGAACAACCCCCTTGCGGGTCTGACTGGCGCCCGCTACGCTGGCTTCCATGGCCTGCCTGGCATGGACATGTTTGGCCCAGATGGAGGAGTAAGTACATGCCTTTTTGGAGAGAGCGTCACACTAATGTCATGTAGATGGGCCCTCCACCAACACAGGACAACATGCTTGAGATGATGGAGAATCCAATGTTTTTGACACAGATGAATGAGGCCATGAACAACCCTGCGGTTGTCGACATGATGATGCAGAACCCAATGGTACGTCTTTGTTTTTACTTCACCAACGCCTTCGTCTGACATGTGACAGATCCGCGACAACCCAATGCTCCAAGAAATGATCAGGAATCCAGAGACGCGCCGCATGATGTTCAGCCCGGAGATGATCCGCATGCAACTGCAGATGCAGCGAGCGATGGACCGAAATGGCCAAGGCCGTGGTGGCTCCAGTTTCCCAGCTCCTGGTGCGACTGACAACACACCACAGCCCAGCGCAACTGCGACAGGCGGAGGCACCACCGCGAC
Organism: Ophiobolus disseminans; assembly: GCA_010093685.1. Lineage (NCBI taxonomy): Eukaryota > Fungi > Ascomycota > Dothideomycetes > Pleosporales > Phaeosphaeriaceae > Ophiobolus > Ophiobolus disseminans. The sequence goes on along the minus strand of MU006240.1, from coordinate 715,388 downwards.
ACCAAACCAGCCCAACACCACAGGCGCAACCGATCCGTTCGCAGCATTCGGCGGGGGTGCAGCTGGAGGCGCACAACCCAACCCCTTCGCTAGCCTTTTCACAGGAGGCGCAAACCCCTTCGCTCCACAACAGCAAAACAATACTGGCGCAAACGCAAACACACCGACACAACCGCCACATGATGGTGCAGCAGCACCGGCAGCGAACCCGCTTGCAGGCATGGCCCAAAACATGATGCAGAACCCACAAGCCATGCAACAAATGCTGCAATCGATTCAGATGATGGAAGGAGGCATGGGCGGAAATGCAGGCGCAAATCCCGGTGGAGCAAACCCCTTCGCCGCTCTTCTCCAAGGTGGTGGCTTTGGAGGAGGCGGATTCGGTGCTCAGCCACCAGCACCAGCAGACACCCGACCACCAGAGGAGATCTACCAGAGCCAACTCGCACAGCTCAACGAAATGGGCTTCTACGAGTTCGACCGGAACGTGTCTGCATTAAGGCGCAGTGGCGGAAACGTCCAGGGCGCGATCGAGTATCTGCTCAACGGCGGAGCATAGGTTGATTCCCCATGGTCGAGCTGCGCGGGCACATGGGTACCGCGGGATGATGTAATAAGTAGCAACGACCCATCTCCGCAGCACCCGATATGCGAAGACCCGGACCCCGATCTCGACAGCTACGATGGAAACGACCCGTTCGACTTCTTCTCTGACGAGGAGTAGAATTCTGATGCTGACGCCGAGATAAAAGACGTCGACTCAGGCTTCGAAGACCTGGCTGAAGATCAGGATCGTTTCTTTGAAGCATGCGAGCGCGAGGCGAGGAATTATTACCGGGATGGACCTTTTCGTGGGCCAGATTAGATTTCCCCACAGTCTTGAATGATTACGAATACGTATTGCGATACCATAATGGCATTACTTTCAGCAAATGGAAATGTATTCTGGAGTGGGCTTGTGATGGCTTACGAACTGACTTGACTTGGTGAAAACAGCTAATTCACCACATAGAATTTAAGAGAGGTACGCAAACTGCACATATCACCGTCATTTAAACGCAACTATTTAGATGCAATTGAACTCATTGCTCAAGCTCATTCTCAAAGCCGTTCAAAGATCCAGAAATCTTACTTACGCGAACTACGGACAGCGACGGACAGCGACGGAGAGAGACGAAACCAAAGATGCAAATTTCATTTCATCGACAACAGCCATTGCTCATTGCATCCAACAGACGGATATCATGCTCCTCATCATCATCGCCGAGTGTCAATCAAGCGCCCCTCTCAAGCAAACGCCCGCGCAATGCAAAGAATCCAGTCATCCCAATCCCCCGTTATCATTTTAGCAAAAGAGAAATAGAACCAGAAGCACAAATCCCCAGCGCCACGCCAAGTAATATGCCCATGCTAGACAATACTATACTAGTAAGAAAAATACCTCCCCAGCTCAAATGCAACCATCTAATTTACATCCATACCATCCTCATCCTCACCCTCATCGCCCTCATCCTCACCCTGCGTCAACACGCCCGCGGAACCCAGACTGCGTTTCCGCGCACTCCCCGCGCCAAACGGACGGCCCGTAATCTGTCCGAGGAGATCCAAGTCCTCGCCGCCGACGATGCGCGACTCAGGCGACGCTTCACAGCACAGCTCGACAATAGATGCGGGATTCAAGTTGCGGAAGCCAGATGTGCGGACGACGCGGCCCCAATTCTGCAGACAAAAGGCCGCGGCGCGTTGTTTGAGCCAGTCTTCTCCAGCCGTGGCGGCGCGCTCCCAAATAACGGCTGCGTGTTCGGTGTCGAGCTCGCGGCCGAGGCGGTTGACGCATAAGAGGCGGAGGCGCGGCATGTCGTAGATGTTGCTCATGACGAGCATGCCTGCGACGTCGCTGATGCTGGGTCCATTGGAGGGGTTGGGTGCGATGCTATCGGTGTAGAGGTAGAAGAGGAAAGCGCGGACCGCAGAGTATGGCTCTGGGATGTGCATCTTTTTAGAGTGAAATTCGGACATCTGGGCGGACCAGAGACGGGCAAAGTGCGGCCAGCGGGCGTGGAGGATGAGCTTGTGGACGTGGATGGGCCGGGATATTGGGGCAATGGCTGTGGAGGGGCCAGAAGTGACGGAGGTGGTGTCGACGTATTCGTCATCGTCGGGGTCGGCTGTGATCATGAAGTCGGCGCCGCTGCCAGACTCAGGCGGCTGATCGAATGTTAACGAGAGGTCGGCGCCGATACCTGTGAGATGCGATGAGACGTTGGCATCGGAAGAGGGCATCATCTTCGACCGTGAGTCGGAGGCGAGTTCGTTTCCTAGGATGCCGTACTTGCGCAGGTCAATGGCGAGAACGTCGCTGAGATACTCTCCATTATGGTTCGAATCTCCTGCCGACTCGATTGGGCTTCCCAGCAGCCATGCATGTGTTCCCTCCGGATTCGTCGTGCAATAGTGCCATCGGTAGTTCGGGCTGTACAGATCCTTTCCATCCGCAAGCTTCTGCCAACGGAGACTGTCAAGCTCTAAGCTGGATAAGCTGGTTTCAGAGCTCATTTCCGCGGGTGTGACGAAGTCCAGCATGCAGCCAGAGGAGAAGATGTGGAAATGGGTACCGGCGGCCTGGGAGGGTAAATTCGGACTTGAGTGGAATTTGAGCGATGAGATGGAACCGGGTGCGACATATGGAGACCGGCTTGAGCTCATGGCATGGTACGATTGCACACTTGAGTTAGCAGTGTAGCCCGTACTGCCAGTGGCTATTTGGCCCGAGGCGGGCACTTGGAAGCGGTGTCTCGAAGAAAGTAGCTGCCGGTCGCCGGTGCCGTACTTCATGGCATGCTCAAACTCAGGGCTGCCACGGAGGTCCAGCCACCATATCTCATTGTTCTTCTCCATCTCGTCGTTGATACCTCCAAAGATCCATATGCGGCCGTTCCAGATCCAGCTGGCATGGTCGTAGCGAGGGACGAACCTCCATGTGCGAGACCATGTCCATGTCTTCAGGTCGAGGTAGCATATGTCGTCCAGGACGCTATCGTGGCCGGTCTGGCCTCCGCTGATGTACAGCTTATCGTCGTGTATCACGGCCGAATGTCTAGCTCTACCACGTGGTATAGGTCCATGAAGTTCGGGCTGGGTCCAGTGTGCAGTCTTGAGGTCGAATACTATCACGTCGGCAAGGTGCTGGCGGTGCTCGTTCTCTCCTCCAAAGACGAGCAGCTTGCTTCCCTGCCACAGACACGCCGTGTGACCCATGCGTACCCCCGGGATGTCGCCATAGTTGTCTACCAGGTTCCACTGCCTAGTGGTGAGGTTCAAACGAAGGACGTGGTTGTACACCTCATCCGTGTACTGATCGAAGCCGCCAAAGGCGTAGATCTGGTCGTCGCCGACGTACGTGACCGACGCATTGACGAGACAGGCGGGCTTGGCGCCAATTGTAGAGATCATCTTGGGCTTGTAGCCCTCGACGGCGGATCTGCGGCTGCGGACGGGGCTTGCAGACATGAGGAAGGTGTTGTTGCTCGAGCGGTCAGAGGCGGGCGTGTGGGTGCGGGCGGGCGAAGGAGTCGAGGTGACGGTGACGGTGGGGTTGGGTTGGCTCGGGGGGAGGAGCAGGGACGGAGCGATGGAATGGGCCATTGGCACGGTCGGCGGCAGTGAATGTGGGTGTGGGTGTCGTCAAAGGCCCAGTGCGGGCAGGGTTCGCCTTTGTCCCAGTGAGTGAATGTTTGAAGCTTAAGGCTGACTTGCCCGGGTGCCCGTGGCAGAAAATCAAGCGGTGAGGCTGCATGCGGAAGCGCCGCCCCAGCCACAGAAGGCGCGCTGCACCGTGCCGATTTGCCTGTGGCCACCTGTTAGACGCATGTACGACGTGGGAAAGAGCCAGTGACTCGCTCTGACGGCCTGCAGCACTTGATGCGAAATCTTGAATCTGCACCCCGACGCTGGACGGAGGCTAGCATGACGGCATTTCAGGGTTATCTCCGCTAGTGCACAGCCACCCGTGATTGGCCCACAGCTTCCAGAAGGTCGTCCAGCCCCCTCATCACACTGCATCATACATCAGAGAGCATCACGGGAAGTATCCGAGTTGAATGTTTGATCATGTTCCATTGACTCTCCATACGCCATATCCAATTCCAATGCACCTCCCAAAAATTAACCCAATGCACCCTCGAAGACCACCGACTGAAGTGTTCGTTGTCGTAATGTTCATGAACCCATATCCAACGTAACAACGCTCGAAAAACGCCATGCAATGCTTCCGAGACGCCTCGCTGAAATATCGAAGTCCATGGGACCCAGCCGAGATATTGCCAGTTGATTCCGAGGGTAGATGTGGAGGTCCTATAGGCATAGGATCGCGTCACATACCCAAACGAGATGTGATACTTACCAACTTACCGTTGCGCGTAGAGCTGGATGATGCCGGCTTCGTTGCGCAAGCCGGTAGTGATATTGTCTTGTTTCCTTCTCCTCCATATGCGTCTAATCACGCACTTCTTTCCTCCTTATGCGATAGCTGACTTAGCGGATGGTCACCTGCTTGACGACGCTGGGCTTCATGGAAGCAGAGCCGGCAGCGGCAACGGAGGGCTGGCCGGGCTTCTTCTCGAAGATCTTCCAGAACTTGAGGGACTCGTCCGCGGCGGCAGTGGCGAGCATCTGGCCATCAGGGCTGAGGCAGCTGTGGAGGACGCGAGAGTCGTGGGCGGGCACCTCCATGTTCTTGACGCCAGAGGGGTAGCTCCAGATGCTGAGGCTGTTGTCGGGGAAGCCACCGGTGGAGACAATCTCCTTGTAGTGAGTGCTCCATCGGAGGCTGGTAACCTGCGAGTCGGTGGGGATGTTGTTGATGCGGGCACCGGTAGTGGTGTTCCAGAAGTTGATCTGACGGTCGTTGGAACCACCGCCAGTGGCGAGCAGGTTAGATTGCCATGGGCACCATGAGATAGCCTTAACGGCAGCACGGTGGTTGGTCTTGGTGAACTTGGGGGCGGTAAGCGCACGGGCATCCCAGATGTTAACCATGTTGTCGTTGGCGCCAGTCGCGAGCTGAGCACCATCGGCGCGCCACTCAAGACCGCAAACCTCGCCAGTGTGGGAGACAAGCTCGGCGACCTTGTGCTGGGCGATGCGAACATCGTGGTTGTAGACGAGGCCGGAACGAGCACCGGTGGAGAGGAGATGCTTGTTCCATCCCATAACACCAACGCGGGTCTCGTGGCCGAACATGCTGCGGAGCTTGGTCTGCTCCTCGACGTCCCAGATCTGAACCTCACCCGTACCGAGACCGACGCCGACGTAGGCACCGTCACCTGACCACTTTACGGATGAGATGTAGGTATCGGCGGGGCACTCGAGGAGAGAGGCGACTGAGCCAGAGTCGGCAGACCAGACATAGACTGAGCGCTCGAGGCCGATGGCGACCTGGTTGCCAGATGACCAGTCGAGAAGGTTGAGGTAGTAATCATCGACGAGACCGGGAGCATCGAGGACGCGCTCGGGTGCTGAAGGAATGCGGCGACGGCTCTGGGCGTTGACGCTGCTGGCGGCCTTGAGAGGGCGGTTGTACTGGGAGCGGAGGTCGATGGGCTTGGATGACTCTGGCGCCGCGGGCTTGAACGCAAGAATACGGGTGTTTGTGCTAATGCCACACGCCGATGCAAGAGTTGACTGGTATGCTGCAGCGCCTGCCGGAGCCTTTGACTGGGTGCAGCCTTCCTCCTCATCATCTAGACTCAGGCCCTCAAGCGAAAGTGTGACATCCTCCTCTGATCCACGGCCACCCAGGTCAAAAGCGCTTGCAGCATTCGCGAGTACTGTTGAGCCTTCCTTGGTCGACTTGGTAGAGCTTGACTTGGGTCGCTGATCGTGATCGAGCTTACCAGTCCCCACGTTACAGATGGCCTCGCTTGCGGTCCGGTTGGGAATGAAGCGGTCGGCGGAGTTGTATGCGATGCGGGTCTTGGTGGGGCGGGATCGGATGGTGGTGTCCTTCTTTGACTTGGCGGGTGTCTTCGTTGTCGTGGTAGTACCCGTTCCAGTGAGCGACCATTCTGATACACCGAGGTCTACCCGGCGAGGTGAATGTGTGGCGCGCGCAATGTTGGACTTGGGTGAGTCGCGGGTTGTCTTGGAGATGGAGCGCTGGAAGCGGGACATGAGGTTGCCGCCATGAATCGACTCGTGTGCCTGCACATCGGGAGTCTGTGTTCGTGGAGTGCGGGGAGAGGGTGTCAATGGCATCCGACCGCCAGCGGTGCGGGTAGAGAAGACTGATGAGCGGCTTTTGACCGGAGTCAAGACTGCTGTGCTTGCCATGGCTACTAGCTCTGAACTAAATCTGTATTAGCCGGATGTGGATTGTATGTGGATGCATGTTCTTACAGTAAATGCTGCTTGGTGTGGTAAAGATTAGTATTATACAATGCTGGTGTATCGATGCTCGGAAGTATTGATTCGAAAGTAATTGCTTGCTTGCGGATATGGAGATGTAGATGGAGAGGAGGTAGGCGGAGTGCAGAGGTAAGGTGTGGTGGTGAGCGTATGTAAAATGGCAGGCGTGGGGAGTGTTAAATATCCTTTGTTTACGCTTGGGTTGGCGAGGCAACCGGATGAGACGTACGCGAACGCTGCCATGAGCAACGCGAGCCATGACATCAGCCCCGCAGTGGCGGAGATGAACACCGAATGCGACAGTTGCCAAACTGTTAATGGCGCATCCCGGATTATCGTTGTCGCAAGCAGGTCTTCGATTTGCATATCGTTGAAGTTGTGCATCTGTCTTGATACTGTAACCGACGCTATGCGTGAACAACTCCAAAGGTCGCACTCATGCAGCCACGATAGACAAGCCGTTGTTCACACTCCAAACTCTATCCTGTATGTCTACAAAGACTTATCAGAATTCAAAACAACCTGTACGTACATAGATGTAGTCATCAAGCTTGCCCTTCTTTACAGCTTTCACGACTTACCGAGAGCGTCACGTGGTATTGCATTTATGCGCAGGCTCGTCGAAAACCAATATCAGGAGCACAGCTACCAACATGAGTGCTAGTCCAACATGCGGCCTGGAGAGGAATCAGATCTGACCCGACATCCACACCACCTGCTCACGAACCGATACTGCACAGGTTGCGTGTGTTACATCACTTGCGCTGAGACGCCACCAGCGGACAGGAATACTTCGTACCCTAGTCGTACTGAGAGCTGTCTATCCTCAGAACACTTTTAGAAAACCAATACAGTACCAAAAGTGTTGCGAGTATATACAGGCTTCCTATTGATGCCTATCCATATCTGATCTTCCTACTTCCCTTGCCCTCGTCCATGCTACAACTAACGCTAATGCCTTTCATCCTGGCGTAATCAATGGCGTCTCTGCCGCTGATGCGGGGGCAGTTGTCTGCTTTGATGGTGCGGAGGTTGGGAAGGTGGTCCGCGAGCATCTTGATCGACGCGCCTGTAATCCTTGTGGAGCTGAGGTCGATGTTAATGAGTCCGGTTTTGTAATTCAGAAGCTGCTCGATTTCGTCATCGTCGCATGGCATCGTCGCAATATCGAGAGATTGCAGCGAAGGGGTAAGTATGCGGGGAGAGCGAGCAAACAGGCCGATTGCGAACTTGAAGAGGCCGTCGGTGCGTTCTTTCAGAATGCCGCGGATGGATATGGATTGTAGAGGTGTGGCGTTTTCGAGCGTCTTGATCTGGCCCGGGTCCTCCGCGTCAATGTACGTATCCAGTAATTGCTCGAAACGATCAGCAGACAGCATGTTGATGTCTGCCAGACCCAAATGCGTCAGTACCGGTAGGCGTGACTGGAGCAAGGTGTGCTCATTGCCCCTCAGCTCCATGGATCCCGCGTACTCGATGCCTAACTTCTGGAGTGTTGCCGGTAAGATCGGTACTGTGTCATTGGTGAAGGTCACTCGCCGCAAAACGAGGGTCGTGAGCGGCACTGAGGAGCAGTCATTCGCGCCGAAAAATACGTTGCCCAACATTAACGACTGTAGATTGACCGCCTGGCCAAGCAAAGCAGGTATTTGCAGGGACCTACTGCTCCAAGTATCGACGAGAGTCAAGCTAAATGAGGTGAGGAAAGGGAATGGTCCTCTCCAATCTGCGTCGGTGCGTAGCCTTTTCACGCTGCTGAATCCCACATGTTCCAGGTCTGGCCGATTTTGAAGGAGTTGTGTTGCAGCGTCTTGGGTAATTTCCGGATGCACGATGAACCGCTTGAGGCTGGGAGCACATTGGACAATCTCGATGAGTGTGGATGACATCGTGTGCGGCAGGGTTATGAACTCGAGTTCCCTGAGGCCGTTGCAGGCCTTTGCTACGTTTTTGAGAACGTCGACGTGCTCGAAACGGTGTATAGTAGCCTTCGTGAGGCGGTTCTCAGAGCGCCGCACAGCTTTGTTGATGAAGGAGCGAGGAACCGGCCTCCGCGCGCCGGATAGGTCGAGGTGCATCCATAACCGTGAGAGCTTCGCAATATAGTCTCTCCAGCCTCTGCTAACGCGCATGCAGTTGACTAGGTTGCGGAACGCGAGGTATTCCAGGATCATCTCTGCCAGTTCGACTGGGAGGACGGTGAGAGGGTCGACAGACTTCGCAGGAGACAGCTTGCGCGTGATCTTGTCGTGTAGTTGCTGGAGGAGCTTGAAGTTTTTGTCGCCAACCGGCACGTTCTTCATGCCGTATTTGTAGATACCGAGTGCTGTATCATGTTTTTGCATCTTCTCGAGCACACTTGCTGTTCGTAGATAGCCCCTCACGTCCTGCTTATCCGCCTTGATCATGCTCCTGCCGTCTCTGATTGCAGCGTCGTACTTCTCGAGCCTGTCGTAGGCCGCGGCGCGATGGTCAAATAGGCTGAGGGTGGGCGCGATATCAATCGCTTGTGCGAACGCTTCAACTGCCTTGTCGTACTGCTTGAGCTTGTAATATCCTCGGCCGAGCTCTTGAAGCTCTTCCGGCGACATGCTGTGGGCCATGCTAGACTCTTAGCCTGTATAAACTCGCGGGTGTATCATGAGCGAGTCGTATGCGATATAGCGTCGTGAGGATAGACAGGCTGCTTGCTGGGACACGAATAGTTGCGACGCGTGGTCGAAAAATGGGGTCGCGGTGTCGGAGTAGGTGAGGCGTGCTGGGACGCGATGAGCTAGGAAGCGCGAACGCGACGGCACGTGGGCGGCTGCCGAAGCTAATCGGTACCCCACACATGCAACTTGCAACTCCGTCTCCACGGCATTGCAAAAATTCGTGCTAATATCCATCTTCAATGAGAAGCCTGTATATACTCACGACACTTCTACGACTATATTTAATTGACCAAAGAATTCTGAAGACAGACAGTTCTTACCGTAGTACGGCTGGGACGCAACAGCTAGTATCTCCGGATCCGATGATGCGTCCATTCTCCATATCTTCTGCAACCATAAGCTTCCGGTCTCCAGCTTGCACCTTATTCTGCGGAAGCCCTGGCCTGTGGCTTCAGGTTTATGAATTAACAACAGCCACTCCGCAGCCCCGCGCTACTGCGCCGGCGGATGTGCTTACACGAAGAAGCTCGTATTTGGTGATGCACCGATTACAAGGCCTGTCTACCTTCACACTCTTGTTAGAAAAATAAAACTCCTTCTACAATGCTGCGAGGATATACAGGCTTCTAGTTAAGATTCTACCTTGGCAAGACATCAACGGCATGAAGCGCCTCATCTTCGACACGGGCGACATCATCGCTAAAGACAAATGGGCTGCGTTGATATGGACAAGCGGGAAAAGAACGACCACGCTGGATGCGCAGTGGCGTATTAATAAAATCGCTACAGTGGGTCGTGCGATGGATTACATGGCCCAACCCGCCGTGGGCAGGAAACTCCTGCTCACTGTGACGCGCATCGAACAGACGCTCGACGCCATTATGCACTCATCGCTCGACACTGCCTTGTTGAACAAAGCTGGAAACCTAACGACGAAGCATCGGGATTGGTTTAATGGGTTCATGACGGAGAGGAATAGTATTGTGGCGGGCAAGATGGTGACTTGGGCGAGTGATGCGAGTCACATGTATACGAGTAGTACGCCGATTCAGGTTGTGGCGAGTGATACGAGTCGGGAGCGGGAGTGGAGTCGTACGACGAGTTTTTTGAGGGCGTTGCAGACGGGAAAGCCGGGTGGGTGGGATGGCAAGGAGGGGGTTGTGGGGTGGTATAAGTGGTGACGTGTTTTACACAATTGAGTTGACTGTGTGTACGCTTTATTAGTTCAGAATGAACACGTTTGTGTCTTGATTGAAGTGATCTGTATTCTTTGCCACAGCTTTTGCTGTGAGCCCAAGCAGTGAGTGGACGATACGAATATTTTCAGTACATACAATGTGGTACTCTTTCATGCCAAACTCTTCATAGTCTCTCCAAGAACCATCCTCCGGAGTCCTAAGCCGCTCTTCCGGAGTCGGCTCCAGATATGTAAAATCCTTTTGTGTATTATGCAAGAACTCATGACCCCATTCGTGGCCTGAGATACCAGTGACATTGATCATTTGGTGCGTACCATTATCGTCTGCACGTGCTCTGAGTATAAATGGAAAATTGAGTCCGAAAAGACCTACGACAAGATCCCCAGCGCGAATACCATTTACAAGGTCTGAATGATATGAAAGACCTACTTGACCGGTTTCTGTGACGAAAAGAACTTTATTGGCGACACTGAATGTGATCTGAAAACGGAGCTCCATGATCGCTTTGCGCTTTCCCCTGGATAGCGAAGTCAGGTGCACGTCCAAGCTGAACAGTTCAGCAGTGTTCGTATCCCATGTGATTGCATCGTATGAAGTGTGGATTTTAGAGCTTAGGACAGTCCAAACAAAGTCTGAAGGTATCACCCCGCGTAATTTTGTGATCGAGTGGTAGAAGTGACACACATGTTGCGGTAGACCCGGGACTGGCACGGTCTCGTGTGGAGATTTTGGAGGGCTGCCAGAGGTCTCTGCAATAGTGCCTATCGGAGTTCCTGGTACCAAAAGAGCGTTGCGACTCAAGGAGAGCCTGACGGAAGGGAAAGGCAGCCGCAGGGACATGGCAATGACAAATTCTTCCACTGTGAAACCTACTGACCCACAGAGAAATGTGCTGGGACGGTGATATACGTCATCATATATGGTGTTGTTTTCATAACCACAAAGCACAATTCCTCGATGGACAGCGCCTGGAATCCTGAAGTCCGGAATCCATGACGGCAGGCCGGGTAGATGGTCCAAGCAAATCCCCTGTAATGAGTGTAGGGGCGCATAAAGGTATATCGCGACATATTCATGCTGAATCACAGAACACATGGCCTCCGAGAAAACTCTCTGCACTGACTTGGTGTAGTCAGGCTTGATGGCGGTGCCCAAGAATTCTGAAATGCCGACGATACTAAAAACCTTATCGCGTGGATCCGTCGCCGAGAGATGCAGAGTACGGCACAGTTGGGCAGGAAAATGCCGGGGACAGTTGATTTTGGCCACTCGAATTGTCGCATCCACCAGTTCTGAGCGAGTTCCCAGATCCACTTTGTGGTGTGGTAACCAATTGACAAAATCCTCGAACGGCTGCCATGGGAAGGAATATGATCCGATATGCACGGTAGCAATCCGTGATAACGCAAGCTCCTGTACCACCCATATGCGTTGAAACCATGGTCGACTAACGATGCGAAAGAGTGCATCGAGTACACATTCCTTTGGATCTTCTGACGTGCCAACTTGCTCATTCATCAAAGACACAAGGCTGCAGGCATAATCAAAAAGCGTAACTGTCGAAGGGTTTCCATCCGAAAAATGGAACTGCATAGCCGCCAATATAGCCCTGAGATGTATGTCGTTGTCATCCACAGGTCCGATCCAGACCACCACTCTACGAATGATGGAGTATATTTTCCCCATCATTTGTACTTGGTCATTACGTTCTTGAGTGTTGCTCTGGTTTATCGAGATCGCATCGACCCACAGGAGACGCGTTGATACTCTGTAGCGAAGATGACGGAGCGCATAATCAAGGTTCGCCGTAGTGGTGATTGGTATGTCATTCAAGATTGCCTTTCGAAAACTCATCTCAGTACCCCAAACATACAACAAGGCTTCATACTGGAAGCCGACACTGATTGTCAACTTGCCATAGTCTAGCCGTATCTTAAGATTGTCCTCAAACTTGCCCGGCTCAAGGGTCAGGAACCGTACATGTTCATTCTTGGAATCGATGGGAGCATAGGGTGAATCAGGGGTTGAACTGTTTGGTTCACGAGGTGTGTAGGGAGAATCGCGGTTCATGCTCCGGGGAGCGCGTTCGGTGCGGGGCATCGTGAGAATGGAGCTGACCGTGAGGAGGAGACAGACCTGTAGATCATGGTCTTTCTGTGAATTGGTCTTTGTACCTAGATGAAGTGGGGGGACAAAAGTTGAGATGCGACAGGACAGGAGACGGCTGTACGACTAAGAGGTTAGCCAAGCAGACAAAGTGGCGCAGCAAGGCTGCTGATGCCTTACGAAGGCAGAAGCTGTGATTTCGAACATATAATACTGCGTTAGATTGATTGGACCTTCATTCAAGATAATTTTTGGCTTCTGGTGGTGCATCGCGGTTCTGTGTTCGTGATGATGATCAACAGATGGAGGGACGGCGTGATGATTATAAAAGCAAGCACGTGCAAAACCTACACCTCGGATACGGGCTGACGTGTGAGAACTCCAATTTTCGTAGCATTGGTTGTATTTGGTGGGTACGATTGACTTGAAATCCGTCTAGAAGATGGAAAACACGTAGGGGGACATTCGGGACCCTGCGGTATTAATAGCTTTAATGAAGAAATCTATTCATAGTTGCGGGTGAGTGAATAAAATTGTGCAATAGCTATAGTTAGACACCACCAGATATCTCCATGCATCAGTCCTCAACTAAATGTCATAAACGAGCTGCAAAGACCATATCATGGGATGATAATATATTCCCATTCATGTATGGAAGTCAAGCTCATAACTCATGACATATCACCAATGTCAGCGCCAATCTTGGCACAAATCATCAAGGTGCTATCAAGCCCCCGCACCACACCAAGCCTATCTTAGTACCTCCTTCCATATCCCTCCTCTCCATACCCCTGCTGCCTTCTCTCGCCATACTCATCCTCGTCGTCGCGAGGGCGACCGTAGCTTGGAGCCTCTTCCTCTCCGCCAAAGCCACCAGGCATATCGCGGGCGCCGTACTCAGTGGCAGGCTCTTGACGGCCGTAGCCGGAGGACTCTTGCTGGCGTCCATAACCAGATGACTCTTGCTGGCGACCGTAGCCGGAAGACTCCTGCTGGCGCGAACCGTACCCGCCGGAATCACCGCCGCCGTATGAGGACTCCTCTTGACGACGACCACCATAAGCCGGCTCTTCAGCTCTGCCATACGACTGCTGCTGTCGGCCTTCTTCGTACGAGCGCTCTTCACCGTAGCCCGATCCATAGCCTCCGCGTTTCGGACTCGGGCTCTTTGACTTTTTGCGGCGATGCTGCTGCTCACGAGATCTTGAGCGCTCTTTCTTCCTTTGGTCGTTGGAGCCGCGCGATCCTGCACGACGGCGATTAGCATCGTCTTCAGAGCCTGAGTCACGGTCACCACCGTATTTCTTGGCACGCTTCTTTTCCTCCTTCTCGCGCTTCTTGCGCTCTTTCTTGGCACGCTTCTCGTACGAGTCGCCATCATCGTTGGAGTCGTCGTCATCGTCGTCGGACTTGTGCTTGGAGGACTTACCGCGGCGTCTAAGAAGTCATGTTAGTGAGGGTTTAAGAACGGACGAAGAATGGAACGTACTCCTTATTCTCGGAGTAGTACTCGCCGCTGCGATCGAAGCCCTCGCGCTTCTCCTCGGATCGCCATTCGTTTCCGCTCTGGACGACGCGTTCTTCGCGGCGCTCATAGCCTCCTGTGCCGGAGTAGTTGGATGTTTCAACCTTTTGCTGGTAGCTGTAAGATCCTCCGCGATCATCTTGTTCATGGCGAGAGAGTTCTTCGCGGCGTCCGCCACCAGGATACTGGGTCTGCTGGTATGTAGCTTCGCCACGACGATCACCACCTCCGTACGAAGAGCCCTGATGGTGGCCACTCTCTTGGTAGGTTTGGGTGTATGAGCCATCATCGCCATACTTCTCCTGCTTCTTGGACTTCTTCTCGTCGCCACCAAAGGCATCTCCAAGCAGGGATCCACCGATACCCCCGACAAGGCCTCCGACGAGTCCACCAAGAGCACCACCCCCAACAGCCTCACTTGCAAGCTTGCCGGCTTGCTGACCAACTTGCTGGGCTTGTTGATTGCCACCACGTCCTCCAACAATACCAGAAAAGTCGTTGGCCATTCCCAAGGGCTTACCACAACCGTGACCCTTGTCGTGCATACCCGGCTTATGGTTCTCACCATTCTGTACACCACGACGGCTCAGCTTGCGACGCAGATCATCCTGATCTGGTTGCGCCCTCCACCACTTTTCTACGGTCTGGAACATGATGGACCGGCACTGCTCAGAGCCGCGAACACGTCCCTGGCGGCAAGCTGGGTGATGGAAGACACCGTCAATGATGCGGCTGATAGTCTCTTCAGGGTCTGCCTCGCCGTCCCAGCACTGAACAATCTGTGGGACAGCCCATGAGAGGACGGCGGAGGCAACTCGGCCAGCAGGCTCGTTGAGAACGTTGGAGAAATGGTCCTTGGAAAGCATACTGTGAGTGGGGTCGGTACAGTAGTCGTCGCTGAAGACGATGTGCTGCTTCTCGCGCGAGCTAGCGATGACCTCGCTAGAGCCGGTCTCGAGCTCGGTCTTAACCTGAGTGAGGATGGGGAGGACAAAGGGTGCCAGCAGACTGAAGACGAAAATGGTGACTTGCTCTTGGATCTGCTCGATCATCTCCGGCAGGATGGGGATGTTCTCGATGAAGGCAGAGATGGACTGCATGATCTCGTCGTGGAACTCCATGATGGGATAGATCTGCTTCACAAGTTCGCCGAGCTGCTCGGTGAAAGCTTCCGGCTCCTTGGGGCTGACGTGAAGGTTGCCCATGGAGGCAGCATTGGCGTTGTTCTCCAGTTCGTCAGCCTTACTGGCCTGGTCTTTGCCGCCGAAGATGCCATCTGGGAGCTGGCTAAGGAGGTCCTTGATCTTGCTCTTGTTCTTGGTCCTGTCGGCGTCTGTGATGGCGCCCTCCAGCTCCTGCAGCTCGGACTGGGTGGCTTTATCCGAGATCTCACCACACACCGAGTGCAGGAAATCGACGCCGCCAAAGGTGCCTGTGACAATGGGGAATACCTGCTTACGGGCGTCTTGCACTTGGAAGACGGCGCTTCGGCCGACGTGTGGGAAGATGTCACGCTCGCCGAGTTCGATCAAAACCAGCTCGGTGTAGTTGGAGTGAGCAGAGTAGTCCTCGAGGCAGTGCGTGGCGGTGCCGAGGAGACGCAGGGCCTCGTGGAAGTCGGGGCCGCGGCCACCAGAGCGACGGCCGAGGTCGATGCATCGTCGGAGCAGGTCGCGGACCATGCTGGCAGATGTCATGATGCCCTGATCCTCAGAGGCAATGTAGTTCTTGAGGCCGGTGCGTTCGTCGACGCTAAGCTCGCGGCGCTCATCGACGGGTGCTCGCAGGCGGCGGTCGTAGTCACGGGCATCGAGGTTGTCGGCATAGTCCTGGCTGGTCAGCATGCGCCACTTGCACGGAGTTCCTTTGGCCTACCTTGGGGTTGTCAATGTGCTCCTCGGGCCGGTAGCAGCCCAGCCTGTCGCGGGTGACTTCAAACTCCTTGGTGCCGTATCCAAAGGACATGAAGCCCAGCACCCACAGCAGGATGCGGATTGCCTCAGCGGAGACCATCTTCACCGTGCCCACATCGACGGCCTGCGAGTAGTCACGCAGCCAGTTGCCGAAGTAGACGCGCTTCACGTCCATCTTGCTGAACTTCTTGCCAGTCCTGCTGGAAATAAGGAGCGTGAGCAGGGTGTCTTCAATGTCACCATGGCGCCAGTTCTGGCCCTCGACGGCGCTCAGGCTCGCAATGTTTCCGGCACCGAACGCTGCCGTGGGGCGGGCCCAGAAGACGAGGAGAATGAGGCATGGCAGCCAGATAGAGCTGAGCTCGAGCTTGGGCGGCATCGTGCTAGCTAGTGATGTTCTGTATATACTTGGACGAGTTGTACGAACAGAGTGTGTTGTAGGTGTGGTCAAGAAGAGGAGAGTGAGTCGGCAAGTGTGTTGTGCTGTTAGCCTGTTTCAGCTTTCCAACGCGGGGCATTTCGCTTCCCACGCTGACGTCAGTCACGTGTCTGCCCCTCGTGGCTCGTGTTTGCAGCTGTCAGTTGCGTGGCGTTGAAGTGAGGCAATCGCCATTCTAGTCAGAGACATGTCACCACAATATCACGTCCGGACGTGAGCTGCTCCCGTATTTTACTCGCGCATGCATCAATACCCATCTGAGGTGTTTGAGCGCGACGCGTCTGCATATTACTACACGACGCGTCGCACTCACCTCCATCACGTGTCCAGTCCCGCATCCACCTCACACGCACCTGCAACTCCAGTGCGTCTTGCCGATAATGAACAACATCAATGCTCAGCAGACGAGGAGCCTGACAAAAACGCTGCAAGACATACGCGGAGCTACCATCTGGTGGCCCCAGCCTAGACCTCGAGGCCTATATCTTCCCACATATAGCGTGCAATAAATTTGTAAGTTTTGATATTGCCCGAGAGCATCAAGAATACGCGTGTCATTAGGCAAGCCGAATTGCTATCTTTCGGCTCTTCCGAGAATAGAACCAGCCGCGTTACGGAACATATTACCGGGTGTCGGCCTCAGGTCCGTCCACGTCTCAACGAAATATATATTTCATTGCGCAATCAACCGCTGCTCGATGCCTGGTGTGAGACACGGAGACCCTCAAGGTTCTCAAGTCGTGCTGCGGTGGTTCGAGCAGATTGAGTGCATTGCATGCATCTTTCGCGCCTGATATGCTGTCCTCCGTTGCTGGTTGCGGTCACCATGAGGCTTGCTCATCGGTGTATCGAGATGGATCCCATCATGTCCTTCGTGTGGTCCCTCAGATGTGCCGCGGGACTGTAGCCGACGTCAAGAATGTACAGGCTGTAGCAGCAAGGGAGCGGTGCGGCCTGAGCCGTCTCGATGGAACGTGGATGATGGAGAAAATTGGGCAGGACGCATCGCGTCCAGATGGACTGTCTGCAGTGACTAGCCTTACGCATGACAAGAGGTGATTGTTGATAGACTCAAGCGCGAGGTGACGGTGCACATCCGGCAGGGCTTGCCCTGTCGAACTTCCCGAGAGACGTTGCCAAGGTGAACACTTGATTTTGACAGCTCTGTGACCGTCACACTAACAGGCCGTGCGAGGATCGTACTTGCTGTATGAGTGATACAGGCGTGGTCTGATATTGTCACTCCCGCTGTCAAGTAACAGACCTGTCAAAATTCCGTGGCCCGTCGGCTCTGCACGCAACCGCGTTTGGCAGAGCGCCAACCCACGTTTCCCGGACAGTTTACGTGCAACCCTTGCGTCAACTACGGGAAAATGCTTACTGTTTAGGCACACTGCTGTTGTACACCCGACCTGCGCTGCAACAGTCTTTAGTGGGGACTTGGCCCTGTGCTACCAATGATGCACTAGCACCCAACAACGCATGTTTGCATTTCGATGTAGCTTTGTGAGAAGGTCGAGGGAGCGTGACATCCAGTGCAGATTTCGATTACCCGTTTCCATCTCTTTCAGTCAGGAGACTTGATCAACCCGATGTCAAAGCGGAAGGGTACAGGTAGCACTACTGAGCTGCAGCATGAGCCACTTACAATATCTCGTATTGGGGTACGCGTAGATTATCAAACAAGGAAAGTCCAGAAGCTCGGGTAAACGAACTCATCTTCGAAGATGCGCCTAACCTGCTCCAGAACGAACGATTCCACTTTGCCCACATTCTTAAGTACTTGCTTGCCAGAGCCTTGTCCGCCAATCTCACTTTCCACTCGAATATTCTCGAGAAGGCCACCAATCTTGGGCCGTTGTATAGGCTGGGCATTTTCACCGTGGGCATCGGTTTGAAGCCCGGCGAAAGCAGTCTCGCTTCCTACCAGAGCTTCTGCATCATCTGGGGAAAGAAAACAAAAGTGAGCTCGCTTCTTGATGTAAGCCAAAATGGCGACACCATCAAAGGTAAGTCCAGTGATGTTGAGCTTTAGAGGGATGCCGACGAAGCTCTCCATGGGGTAATCTAGGAGGATCTCTGCAGTAAGCGACATCTTGACGTCTCCAGAGTACTGCACGTGGGCTACAACTTGTATATCCTCTGAGCTCTTCTCCCGCATGCGGTGGGGTGACGCAGACGGGGTCCTAGAGTACCCATGCTTGGAGGATGTGTCATCCGAATCGGCAAAGGACCTACTTCTTTCGTCCTCATGCTGGTGTCGCGACGACGGTCGTGAACTAGGGTCTGGATGGGACTGCGGTGTAAGCGTAAGAGAGTTGAACGATGCTGCATGACGGAGACGCATGTTCGTCGGCGTTGACGGCCGACCATAAGGATTGTCTAGCCAACCCTGCAACTGCGCGCCAGCTACGGCAGCAAGAGGCGTGGTTGCACCTGAGAGGCCTGCACTTAATGGGAGATGAAAGTAGTTGATGTTGGATGTGCCACCAGGAATGCCTGGTGTCAAGACTCTGTGGAGCAGAGGGCTGGCTAGCTGTTCATGGCGTGCAATTGAAGAACGACCAGCAGGGGTCTTCGTGTTGTGACGGGACGAGAGCAGATGAGATTGAGCTGCTGTCTGGTCTTCCGAGTGTGAAGTGCGCCTGCCAGTATCCCTCGAGTGTCGGTCCTTGGAAGATGTATTCACAGAATGGCTAGGATGGCGGGAATCACTATCGAGCCCTGTTTCGTCGTCGTCATCTTCGCCTTCGTCTGGATAATCTTCGTCTTCCTCATAGAAGTCCGGTAGAGGATCGCAGATGTCTTTGATCTCAATTTCAGGGGAAGCACTCCCGAAGTCGAACGAGTGGACGTGGACAGATCGGATGAATCGCGGCAAGGTCACCTGCTGGAACCTGTCGTGAATGAAGGCTCGTATGGTTTCTGCGCGTGAGATTCCATCTGCACCGTCTGTGAGTGTATCCCAGTTGATATCGATGGACATTGCTGGGAATAGAGGGGTTGGGGTTGGCAAGCCGTCTAGACGAGTGAGGTTCCGGATATGGAAATCCACCGCCCGAGCGCAGGCACTTGGCCGCCCCGACCGCTTAGCGCCGCTAGCGTCATCTCTTAACACCGTCCATGGACCACCAACAACGTGATTGTCCCCTCATCTTTTCGTACGATGCTTGACATCCGCATCAGTACCGAACCGACTTGCTGCAAGGCTATCTCGAAAATTCATGCGCAATTTATCGCTCCCCATGTTTAGACCGCCGCGCAGCGCTATCGCTTAAACGAGCAGGTAGATAGAGTCACCTGGGCTTGACATATGGTGGACAGAAGAGCCGCATTGCGTCGCTGCATGGGCACATCGTGGCGCTCTCATGCCGCAGATCGTCTGTAGAGTTTCCAGGTTCATGAAGGAGCAAGGCGGAACGCATACTGAACCAGGGTTACGACTAGGTGTTGTCTGCAATGCTGGGCTCTGATATATATTGGACTGGTGACGCCAATCGACGGCGCACCAACACCCTTATAGTATCTTCGGCCATACTAGTCCATGAGCAAGCCTTCTACCGATACAGCCAGCATTCAACCAGGAACATGTGGCGGAGGTCATGTGTGAGAACGACCATGTCTCATACGGCCTCGTGGCTCAGCTCTCGGCTAAGCCAATCAAAGCTGTTAGGCTGAATGGCTTCTAGAAGAACGTTTTCCCGGTTGGCTGCATGCGAGCGAATGCGGGACCTGACGCATAGTAGATTCACATATACCTTTGACACTCGGCTATATGGCGATCGTGCCATCCTGTATACAATGGCCGCGTCGTAGTTTCAGCATCACATGCAAACTCGAGATCTTCACCGTTCAAGGCGAACCGCAGAATTTCGGTTGTTGCTTGTTACACAATCGCTCTTTGACGTTTTGGCCAAGAGGCACCGCTGACTGTGTTTGCCACGATAGTCACGGCCCGTCCCTCTGCTGAAGCGGAAGGACCGTGATGCAGTCATGATCCTGAGGTTGTCTCACTCTCTCGTTGAGGAGGTCTTCAGGTCGACATATGTGCCTTGCACAGAGCCTGACATCTGTTGCATGGTCAATAGTAGAAACGTCCTTTATCGTGCCCTATCAGAGCCCGGCTGTAGAGATGTGTGGTCGTGTCGTCTGCGATTACCTGGTTTCGAGGGCAAGGCTGTGTTACCAAATGTTATATAGCAATATGGAAGCTGATGAGCTGGTAGTTGCGGTTTGACTGTTCCGTCCGAGCCGTCACTAGCGAACAGTTTGGTGGGCTGCAAGCGACAGCAATTGGCGAGGAACGGAACGGTGGTGCATATACAGCGCAGCCTGTCACTGTCTGGCAGATCAACCCCACCTCATTGGCGCAAAGTTAAGTGTTGGCCATCTGCACAAGGCACGATACATGTACAGCTCAACGTTGAAAGACGGCTGTCCGCTGCCAGAGCAAAATGCTCCTTCTCGGACGCCTGTGCATTAATTGACTTGCTGTCACTGAGCTGCTGCTGTGGTCTACAAGGGTGACCAGTACGATGTCGTATTAACGATAACGAAACGAAAAGAAAGAACCTGTATGGTTCATCGTCGGCTCATGGCGCGATCGACGCAATTAAGAAAAGCTGATGCCCATGGGGCCGGATCAAAGCAGAGTAATACAAGTTGGGAAATGGCATGGCACCAGCCCTGTACTCCAAACGCCGGACCCACGGTGCTCCACGTCCAAGTGAATCCCAATGCCCTGAAACGCCAATACTTTTGTTCCCTGTGACGCCGTGAAATGCAGCTGTGGGCTAGAGACTCTAGACAGGAGCTCGTTGCGCCCAGAATGTAGGCTACTCGCGACCAGTGCGCAGAGGTACGACTTGGGTCGGCAGGTTGAGCACACGCAGCGTGCTGTGGCCCGTCGTGGGGTATCGTCCGGATAAAGTCTACGGTTGCACGCTACAGAGAGTCGTCAGACACGTGTAACGCGCAGAGGGTTCGAGGCGAGGGAGGGGTACCTATTAGCGGTCGCATGAATCACACTTTTCGTCGTGCTTGACCGTCTTGACGTTGTTCACATTGCAATTCGTTGTTCTCGACGTCGCGCAGGGGGCCTTCTCCACGACCTCATGGCCGCAGCCATATTTGTGTACCACCTTGACGCACATGCTGGCTAGGGCAGGCGTGTCGGCGGGTGGGAGGAGTTGCAGGTTGCACGGCGGGGAGCGCCTGCCGTGTGAGCGTGGAGGGCGTCGCGGAGCTGTGGGAGGAAGGCGGGGTGGGGCCCTGGACGCGCTGATTGGCGGATCCGCGGGGAGCTCCTTCTCGACGCAGAACAATGGAGGCAGGCGCGAGAGGGTGCGGAGCGCGGCTCGACGAGATAAGAAGGATCGATGTGTGCGCGGGGCAGGCACGACCGGCGAGTGCTGGCGCGGGTGAAGGAGCGTCCTGGGCTTGTGGGCGTCTGGCCGAGGGAGAGACGGAAGGGCAGAGCAGAGGGCAGCAGCTGGCAGCACGCAAGGTACCTCGAAGCTGCAGAGGAACAGAGATATGTACGGGGGGAAGGGGTCGGAGCGTCCAGAAGGGAGAGCTGGGGATGCGCAAGTGTTTTATAATGGAGCCATTGCAGCGAGCCGGTCAGACGGTACCTCTCGAAGATATTGGAGCTTTGCCGCTGCCGTTTGCAATGAGTAGAAGTGCGACGAGTCTACCACCACAGCCGTTGGCTCCGTGCGGAAAGGCAAGGTTCCCTCACGCCATAGCCAGCTAGCTATGCAGCCGGGGGATCAATCGCGACGGGGATATCCTGACCTGTGCTGCAGCGCACTGTTGGTGACTTCTGCAGCGCCCGCGCCCAATTGCACTCGTTTCTCGACGTCCGATCCTGCAGCAAGCCTCCTCGTAGTCGTCGCCTAGTCTCTCACGGCGACTCACTCTGCGCCGCCAGCATGCAGGCCGCTGCTTCCCCATCCGGCCAGGGTCCGCACCACGACGGCACTTTTGGAGGGAAACAGCCGCTGCACCAGCCCTCAACCTCGCCCAAGCCGGGGCGTCTCCAATTTGCCATCTCTTGCACGTTCATTTCTCCGTCCACCGCAGGCCAACATTACCCGGCCAGAAACGCTCTGCCGCGCTCGCCTTAGCTCGCAGATCCAGTGGAGCAGGAAGCCGCCCACTCAAGTCACGCACACGCATCAGATAGCACTACAAGGCTGATGCACGCGTCTTGACCATTCTGGCACGACGTTTGCTGTCTCGGCATACGGCAGTATTGACTGGCCCGCCCGAGGCTGCCTGCCGCGCCACGGTCAACTGCAGCCTTTGCCATCCACTCCAGCAGCCTCCCCGCCCTTGCAGCCCTGAGTCGTGCCGTGACTCAGGAGCTCACAGACGCGCGCAACATGACACTCTTCCCCAGCCGCGACTCGTTGGCACCTGTAGGAATGTACCCTACAATTCTGCACAGCATTCACGCATGGCACCCTGACCTAGCAGGGCTGTGGGAGTGTGAATCGTCTTCACCCACGTCGTTAACGGCTACGGGTGGAACCAATATTTCCAAAGGGTCCTTGCATTGCCTTCGCGCACGGCCAAGGGCAACGGCAACCGATCAGCAAGAGGTGAAGCGTGACGAGACCCAAGATAATCTCGACCGGTAGTCTAGAAACGAATACGCCAGCAAGCGTCCGTTTGCTGAGTACTTTCAAAGCATGTTCACATTACGAGACCAGCCTAGGGGCGTTTGGGTTCCAAGAGCACTCGTCATTCCAAATTCCAACCGACATTCATCAGAACACAAATTACAAGGCATCGATCCAGCATCACAAACGACACATCAAAACGTCGACCAACGTTGCATGCAGACCACCTGCGTTGCAGTCGCCGGCTGTCAATTGCTCCCACGACTAGGTCGTCTCCACATCCCGAGGTCAGCGACCTTGAAAACGCGGAATTCGACGGTCATACGCACTGTCGTGAGGCCAGCAAGTCTCTTTGCGGAATGTTGATTGCGTACAACCGCACCCATCGCATGCCGTGTCGCTGTGTTCCCGACCTGTCAAAATCTGTTTCACGGTGCTCCAACGGTTGCAGGGATGGCACAGACGCGACGCCTAAAACACACTAGCTTATCGGCCCGCGCAAGATCGCCTGGTCTTGTGCGACCAGCACTGCATGGCGTCTGCGCCATCGTCAGCGAAAAAAAAGTAAATGTGTCCTGCGCTGCCGGACGACACGTAGAGGCGAGAGCGCAAACACGCGCCGCCGACCACCCGCAGCGGCCTTGCCAAACATATTCGCGGCTGCATATCATCTGATCGACGATCTGAGCCTGGCTTCGTTTCAAATGTCGAACCCCACGTTGACTGTGCGCTCGCTCTCTATTTGGACACTCTAGCCACCAGACTGCCTACCTTTGCCCCGATGGCTCGTCGCTACGACTAGATGCATGACACCGACTTGTTCGACCAGTCTCGTCGTTACGAATTTGATTTTCCAGGCTCTTTCGGCATGTTCGAAGTAGAGTTGAGATGTGATCGACAGATAAAGTTTCAATCCACAACACGATCTTAAACATACGAAACAGCCACGCAATCTCAAGAGGCGATGCATTCCGTACTTGATCACCACAGGAAGAACGAGTGCCGGTCGAGACGAGGATGTTGAGCTAGGCTACGCTTGCGTCTCATGAGGCGCTCGTTCGCGTATCGCACTCAGTGCGGGGACGGAATCTTGTCGGCGCTTCTAATGTCCCTCGAAACCTCGAGGAACACACCATCGACGAATACATCTAACGTTTGATTATCTGCCTCCGGTGCCTGTATGTATTCACTAATGATGAGGGTATACTGTTGGTTTGCCCCTCCGTGTAGCGAGCGAGCTGCTGCGAGAATCTGTGGCTAGCGCACGTTGCTGCCAGTCTTGACTTCATAAAGCGCACCAGACGCAACGTCGATCTACAATCAAGCTTCGCCAGTATGTACCCCTCAGGCAAGGTGCTCCGCGTGTCAACAAATCAATCCCCGCGCATACATCTCAATCGAGGCCAGCACCCGGCAAACTCCATGGCCAGTCCTGGACCGGTCGATTTTTTGCATTTTTCGCCTTTATGGCGTGATGTTGCCAGGGCTTTAATTTTAGTTTGACATGCCTACCAAGACACCCAAACGCACTTCCCAGCATCAGATCACACAAGAAGACTAACATGCATCTCTGGCGGCACAAATATTTCAGCTTGTCGTCCTGGCTATAGCGACTTAGCACAAATGTCCACTATACCTGGGAGACTGCGTCAGCCACCGTACATCTAGCAAGTAAGACGTGCAGGACGTGCTTATAGTACGGCATACAACAAACAAGAGACGCGGCTCGCTAGCCACCCCTCGCGAATCTGCAATCAGAAACGTTGTCAGATGGTGGGGTTCTGGCGCAAGGAGAGAAAAAGCAACGCGGTGGACGTCCCGTAAGCTAACCAACACAACGTGCAGAGAATACCGATGCTCGCCATTTCTAACGGCGCATGCAGATGCACTCCCTTTGCTGACGACGCAACTACCCCACGGCAGACGGCGGCACGCATGCGAAGCTGATCGATACCTAGGTCCCGAAGTACGTCCAGCTATCTGACTCCTCTTATTCAGGGACAAGATGCTACAGAGACCGTTTTAATTCAAATCTCCTTTGCATTGGATTAACTTCCCGGTCTTCGTGCCAACGGGGTAAAAAGTGTCCAGGTCAGCAATTCCCAGGGGTAGTGTGCTCGGATGTTAGTCCGGCCACCAATCATCAAGCAAGGGTTGCACATGACGCCAAGCGCGACCAACACCCCTACGCTCGCCGCTTCGTAACGGCACACCAGAAACAGTAACGGCTGCACACTTTGCGTACTCGAGACCAATGACAACTTTCCAAGCCATCGGAAGCCTTATTTCCAGCAAGCCTTGGCGTCGTTCACCCTGGAAACTGAAGAGAGCAAAAGTCGTTACTTTGGCGTCAGAACGAGATATGAGTATTACGCTGCATGATCGAGGTATGCTGAAGCTATGCGCTGCACATTCGCGTGGCGCTTGACGTCGTGTAAGATCCGCCAGGCGTTGACAATCCATCACCCTTCGCAAACTGCGTCTTCGCAAACACGCGAGGTGTTCCATGCACCCGCTTGACGTCTTGCTCGTTGTCGCTGTAGCTAAAGTGCATCACTGCAAACCATCGAGCAACATCGTCGATATTATCGGCCGTCGTTAAAACGTGTTCTTCGTCTAAGAAGAAGGTAGCTCTCGGTAAGTCGTGAAAGTTAGAACATGAACACTCAAACGCACGCCTACTGCTATTCTTCGTACAGATAACATTATTCAGGGTATCTAATCTTACAAAGAGCTTAAAGACAAGCCTGTATAGACTCGTAGTCCACTTAGAGGGGAGTTGTGTAGGCATATACGCCTCCAAGGTATCTTTAAAAAATCGAGCTGTTTCCGGCTTTCACGACCAACGAGGAGCAGTCGTGAAGTCATTGACTTCGATAGGGCCAAATTCGGAATCGGAGCATATATATTTCCCAGCTACCGTCGTTGGAACTCGGTGCAACACCATACTCTTTCTTGAATGCGTTTTCGAAGTTCTCTTGTCCAGACCATATTACTGGGAAGCCCATAGCGTTGGCTCGTTTGTGGAAAACGGTTGCAAAGCCCGCCCCGGTTAGTCGTGTGTCTTCAACTGTTCTTCCGTCGTCTTATTTCTGTCCTTAAGCTTTCTTCCTCCCTTCTCCGTACTGAGCTTCTATGCCTGCTTATCGGCTGCCCCGTCACGTTGCGGCTCTTCCTTGATAGCACGTCTATGAGGACTATTTTGCTCCTGCAACACGTCCATTACACACGCCCATATTGCCGCGGCTCTATTCAGCATTAGTATCATTTCCAGATCGCCACGAGAACAGCTTGCACTTACGCTGCGAGCCCGGCAATGGCAGCAGTCATTCCTTGGCCTGCTCGTCGATCTGTAGCGCTTGAGGCCACCTTGACCGACGCAAGACTGTCGGGATCTTTGGGTATGGAGCTGGCGTCGGCTGCTAATCGTGCAAGCGTGGCCATGAGTGCAATGCATGCGACGGAATAAATGGCATTCCCGGCAACGGCAACAACTACTGCTGCCTTCTCGACCTCGTAGCGAAGGCGTGGCGTGGACAGCGGCAACGAGTCACGCTCCAGTACGAGTAGCGTGACGTAGAATATGGCGTTCCACGCTGTGCCGAAGATTGCCTGTGAGAGAAAATGGTCTTAGTCAAGCACGTGATATGAGGGATATGGATGTCAGGGAACGTACCACGTTGTAGGTGATGCTAAACGTAGAAACCGCCGGGCTGAACTGCGTAAATGTGTTTGTGGCAGGGCCACCAGCGCTCGTCTCAGTGTGGACGATGTCGTTGGTCCATAGCAGAACACAAAGGAAGCCAGCCGTGAAGAGAAGAACGGCAAAGAATATAGACAGGCTATGCGAGAGCTGCCATAGCTTCTTGTGACCGAAGGACATGCCGACTATGACGTTAGCTTTTACTATCTTTGTTTCAAGGTTATGATCGACGAAGAGCGACTGCAAGGAGTATTGGTTTGGTAGTTGGTAAAACGAAGCACTGGCGGTAGAGCGCGGCTTTCGACACTTATATCTCCACCGCGCGAATGGCCCGGTCCGCCGCACGACACTCGTGTCACCCTCTAGGTGCCGTCCAAGGTCTGCGCACATGGCTGGATGCCTTAACAATCCTCCAGCTACTCACCGGCGTCGGTGAATTCGGCCAATCGTGCTGCGCGAAACAAACACCGGTCGATAGGCTCAGCATACCATGGGCCTTTTCAATGTCTATATTGGGCATCATGTTCCGACTTTTGGGGCTTAAATGCATTTTGGCCCCATGAAAGCAAGGCTGGCGCGCAATGGACCGCATTGGGTAAGGCTTAGGCTTACCATGAGCATCTTGGCAGCATGTGCTTACGTTAATGTCAGGCGACCTTTCATTCCTATCAGGACGGTGTATGGATGCTAAATGCGCCATTGCGTCAGTGTTCTTTATATCGGACACATCCTGTTGATCGCGACTTGGCTATGCTATATGGTGGTCAGCGAACTCGGTTCAATACAACGCCCGAGACCATGACTTTGCTTCCTCAGCTGGGCTGAGCTCTTTGCGGCTCTGCGCAGCCTTGTTAACCCCCACAAGGCAACAATGTGAAGAAGACATTATGACTCTCCGGCATCAGGACTTCAGTGATTTCTCACAAAATTGGAACATGCCTACCTTCCGCAACCTCCTTGGGATCCCTCGACATACCGACGACCAAGGGAATTTGGGGCCAGAGTCACCAAGATCCCCTAGGTCTCCCAGATCTCCGATGTCCGCTAGATCACCTCGGTCCCCCAGATCCCCCAAATCTCCAGGCTTGTCCAAAACGAGGCAGAACCCTGATTATCTCAACCAATGTGCGGGCTGCGACAATGTCGATACCCTCTTACGGCGGAGCCTGGGAGGGCAAAAGGATGGTTTGGGCGTTGTCTTGCACAATAGCTTCGCCGAGCTAAACAAGTGCGCCCACAAATGCCAGATTTGCCGAGTGTTCCGACAATCACTCGTCCTGGAAGAAGTAACTTTCGATGGGGTGCATGAAGTTCAACAGACGCAAGGTGCGGTGATGGTCCGCTGGAAACAAACAACTGCTGCAAACGGCGCACACAGAACCTTCTTGAATGTGGAGATCAGAGGGCAGCCCGGACACGCTGGAATGGTCAACTGCAGCAGTCACAAAGTCGGGCACCTTGCGCTACGCTCTAACGGCCTCGATACTGCTGTGATTCAGCAGGCAAAGGGCTGGCTGGATACTTGCATCGAAAACCATGTCGGCGAGTGCGGTAACCTGAGGTGGAGCAGCGAGAACCCCCGGCTGCTGATCGAAGTGAAGTCGCCTGCAATGGTACGACTGTGCGAGCACCACCAGGGTAAATACGTGGCCCTGAGTTACTGCTGGGGTGACACACAAATGTTCTCAAAGACTGAGATGGACAAGGTAGAGCGAGGACAGACCACATTAGCCAACTTGGATCTCCGGCGTGAGTGGTTTCCTATGTCTGATCTACCTAGTACCGTGCAGGATGCGCTTCGCATTGTGCATGCAATGGATATTCAATATGCCTGGGTCGACGCTTTGTGTATCGTCCAAGACGGCCCAGACAAACGCAAAGAGGTGGCCAAGATGCACTTGGTGTATTCCAACGCGCTCTTCACCTTGATGTCATGCGCTACAACCAAAGCCACAGCAAAATTGCTCGACCAGCGCGAGGCATGGACCCAAACAACAGAGCTATGTCGACTCGGACACCAGTGGCTGACAACTTCGGATATGTCGTTGAATGAGCTGCGTCTGAGATCACCGCTAGCTGAACGCGCTTGGACACTCCAGGAAGAAAGGTTGAGTCCTCGAATGCTGTACGTTTCCAGCAACAGGATGTATTGGTCCTGCGCTAAGGGCCATGAGATGGAAATGAGGCCCATACACGGACAAGAAGCCACACCGCTACAAAGACCATTGTACTCGGCTTCGGACCGCGATACCCAAATGCCGCGGGCGCAGGAGTTTCTGCTCGCCATTTATAACGGTAAAAAAGATCTACACGCTTTCTGGGCAGATATTGTGACGTCCTATGCATTGCGAAGTATGGGCAGATTGTCTGATCGGCTAACAGCCTTGTCCGGTCTGGCTGCAAAGTACCTCAGTGCAGATAGTCGAGACGCGTATCTGGCTGGCCTATGGGCGAACAATCTGGCCGAAGGACTCGCGTGGCGAGTTAACCAAGCAGTTGAGACTCCCACACTCAACCCCAAGAATTTGCCGCCGCTGTTACCGTCGTGGTCATGGGCTGTACTTCCGCTTCAGACTGCAATCGAGATTAACGTTAAAAGCTTGAGACTGTCTGATTTCGAGTTCATGGGAGACGACGGCGATAACAGTGCAAGGCTGGGTAGTACGGAGGACGCTGTCAAGCGGGGAGAACACGTTATGAAGATTTGCGTCAAGAGTCGCATGCGCCCTCTGCGGAAACCTACATCTCGCCGCAAAGACTGGTCGACCATCAGCAAAATAGTAAACGCAGAAGAAAAGTTCAGCTTCGCAAGCAATCCAGAGCAGGACATGCATGCCATAGACCCCGCAACCGGTCGCATCCTAGTATACGAAGATCGAAAAAGAGAAGTCATCGGCCAGCTAGACTTCCAGCGAGACATACAAAGAGTGCAATGGGATCAAGTGCACTTGTGGGCTCTGGAACTCGGGACCTCGACTATGCTGCTACTGGAGCACTGCGACAGAGATCTGTGGCGTCGTGTGGGAGTTGCGTGGGATGTGCGCGAGGATTTCTTTGCGCTGGCGCAATGCAGCACGGTGATCATTCGATAGACGCGGGAATGCATAGATTTACTACCTCGATGATCTTGGTGTTCATATGAGTTGTTCAGTCGATCGAACTTAAACGCCACGCGCGTCCAGAACTCATGCAATCGCCTCCACCGAAAGTTTCCTTAACTCCGTTTACCTTTTGACGAACTGTTGTGTTAAAAGTTTAGCTTGTTTGATAGCTGCGTCGCTTCGTTTTAAGCTTTGTGTTGCGGAGATCACTCCGTTCTCATTCTTGTGGCTTCGGATGCATCTTGTGGCATGGTCTAGAGCTAGCGCTGGTGATGTCGCATTAAGTGGGTTTGGTAATTTTCCGATGTCTCATGGGGTGCTGCATGTGGATAGGAGTTAACGGCTATCGCGATCTTGAGTGGTGACGTGGTGTTGAGCCTACTGAGGTTGGTGGACAGGGTCCGGCATGTTTCGACTCTCTCTCTCTCTTCCACGGGCTATCATTCTTCCTATTTTTGATGAGCGACATGCATTCGGTTGTCCTAGACACAGGCCTGGACGCTCCTCATCTGTTTGTTCGCAAGTGGACCATAGCGGGGCAGATTTCGTTTGTGTTCAACCCCGCATTCAAGATTGACGTCACAGTTTCGAACAATTGACAGATGGAGATGGAGACATTACCTCGTCCACGATCTCCACGGCAGGTATTGCGACGAGAAACACCGATGCGGCAGTTAAAGAGGCACTAACATCTAGCATGGGGAATCTGGAATTCGATAGCAATCGCAAACATGGCAAAGTGCGGTGGGCGTGGCAGCTCGGGCGACCCAAGAAGCCCACAAAAAGTTGATAAGATTATCTTCACCGACTAAATGATTGGCTACACCCAGATCCTTCACTCCGAGGCGCGTTGCAAAAGCACGGATGTGGGCCTGAAAGAAGAGCTCGTGGCAGGGGCATGCGGGTCTTCGACGCGGGCACAACGTCGATATGACGTCGAAGTGTAAACATTCGCTAAGGGCACTTGCTCAAACACAACTCCTCGCGCGTACAAATGGGCATTGTTGCTTGAACATTTTCCAACCCCACGATCGCAGCTGTCCATCCTCCTAAAATCCTCACATGGCATCTCAGATTCTTTCAAGCATGTCCAACGTCGCGGAAAAGGCCAAAGACCTGGCCGGCGCAGACTCGAAGAAGATCGCCCAGCTGGCAGCCAACACCAAGGATGTTCACGACAAGAGCTGGAGAATCACGAGCGACTATGGCGTCAAACAGACCAACACCGATGACTGGCTAAAGGTGGCGAGCGAGGACAAGCAGGGTCCCATGCTCCTGGAGGACCACTTTGCTCGCGAGAAGGTACATGTCTACCTCAATGTTTTGATAGCAGCACCTTGTTGACTCCCCCAGATCCACCGCTTCGACCACGAACGCATCCCAGAGCGCGTCGTCCATGCCCGTGGGTCCGGTGCGTTTGGCAAATTCACGCTCTTCGAATCCGCCGCGGATGTCACCTCTGCCGGTGTGCTTACCGACACGTCCCGCACAACGCCCGTCTTCACACGTTTCTCGACAGTCCTCGGTAGCCGTGGCTCTGCCGACACGGTTCGAGATGTGCGAGGCTTCGCCGTTAAGTTCTATACGGACGAGGGAAATTGGGACATTGTCGGAAATAATATTCCTGTCTTCTTCATTCAGTAAGGATCTCCTGAGACCATCAGTGCAAGCTAATAACCTCCCCAAGGGATGCTCTCAAGTTCCCGGACGTGATACATGCCGGAAAGCCTGAGCCTGACAATGAGATCCCCCAGGCCCAGTCAGCTCATAACAACTTTTGGGGTATGTAGTTTACCTATACACTGTATGTGAGACATTGACTGACGGTATACACCGCACCCAGACTTTCAGTACATGCATCCTGAAGCGACTCACATGTTTTTCTGGGCCATGTCTGACCGCACGATTCCACGATCTTATCGCATGATGCAGGGGTTCGGTGTCAACACCTTCACACTCACCAACGCCAAGGGCGAGAGACATTTCGTCAAGTTCATCTTTACCCCTGAGCTGGGTGTACACAGCTTTGTGTGGGACGAGGCGCTCAAGATCGCTGGTCAAGATCCCGACTTTCATCGCAAGGATCTTTGGATGGCCATTGACAGCGGCGCATATCCCAAGTGGAAATTCGGCATCCAAGTTATCCCGGAGGCTAAAGAGCATGATTTCGACTTCGATATCCTTGACGCCACCAAGGTCTGGCCCGAGGAGCTGGTGCCCATCCGGTATATTGGCCAACTGGAACTAGACAGGAACCCTGATGAGTTCTTTACTCAAACTGAGCAGGTCGCTTTCTGCACGGGCCATGTCGTCCCAGGCATCGGCTTCAGCGACGATCCACTCCTCCAGGGTCGCAACTTCTCTTACGCCGACACACAACTATCCCGATTGGGCATAAACTTTCAAGAGTTGCCTATCAACAAGCCTGTCTGCCCAGTCATGAACTTCAACCGCGACGGAGCCATGCGCCACACGATCACAAAAGGTAAGGCTAATTACTGGCCTAACCGCTTTGAGACAGTCCCTCCCGCGAAGGCAGAGGAAGGAGGCTACGTCGATTTCGCGGCGAAGGTAGCTGGTATCAAGGCCCGCACCCAGAGCAAGAAGTTCAGAGAGCATAAGAACCAGGCTGAGCTCTTTTACAACTCGCTATCGGAGCCGGAAAAGATGCACGCTATGAACGCATTTGCTTTCGAACTCGACCACTGCGACGAGCCAATCGTGTACAACCGCATATGCGAGAGGTTATGCGAGATCGATTTGGAGCTCGCGCAAAAGGTTTCAGAGATGGTGGGCGGCGACATACCCTCAGAACAGACACGACCGAAGCATAATAAGAAGGCGAAGGGCCTCTCGCAGCTGGAATACATGCCGGCGACTCCCACAATCGCTACTCGTATGGTTGCCATAATCATCGCGGATGGCTACGACAAAGTCGCCTACAACGGCATTAAAGCCGCCTTGACAGCCGCCGGCGCACTGCCCTTCACTATCAGCCCAAGAAGGAACAAGATCTACGCTGACGGCGAGGACAAGAGCTCCAGCAGCAGTGGCGTCACCGCAGACCACCACCTCGAAGGCCAACGCTCCACCATGTACGACAGCATCTTCGTCCCTGGCGGCGCTAAGTCCGTCGAGACTTTGCGTAAGAATGGACGCGCTATTCACTGGGTCCGCGAGGCCTATGGTCACCTCAAGGCTATTGGTGCCACCGGCGAGGCTGTCGACTTTGTCCGCCAAGCTGTAGACCTACCTGGCATGGAGTTCTCAACTACTGCCGATGTGGTCGAATCTTATGGTGTCGTTACCGCGAGCAAGGTGCAACCCGAGGGCTTCAAGGATGCGGTCAAGATAGCGAAGAGCGCAAAGGATTTTGTCAGCGCATACGCGTTCGCGATCTCGCAACACAAGAACTTCGATCGTGAGCTGGCGGGACTGAACGCCATGGTCGCCTACTAGAAGAATTTCGGGGGAGTCAGGGATGGTAGGCAAGCGAGCAGTGAGCTCTGGAGAATATAGCATGAATGATACCAATGTGAACAATTCTACATGCAGGACATTTTTGTACAAGCACCTTGTACTTGGTAACTGCTCAGTGCGATCGCAAAGCTTGGATGTCTTCTCTTTGTCGTGTGCTGGCGGCCGTCGCATCAGGTGCTGCAAGAATTCATGTCTTATAATAGTTGTCTCGAGTTTATCAGGAAGCCTGTATGTACTCAGGGCAATTTCAGACGCCTATTGAGTTTTTAAAAAGCTTTTGAGGATAAACAGGTCTTTAGAGCCGGAGCGATATGGTTGCAGCAGCTGGTGGCATCTCAGTGGAGTGACGTAATCACCTGAAATCTGTCACCTTATGCCTCGGCACTTATTGTTGTTTCACCTTTGACGTGCCCCATCAATACTTCTGTCTCGCGTGCTTTGACCTTTTTCGATGTTTCCTCTTTTGACAGCGGCTATGTCTTTGTCACAATGCTTTGTCTACGAACGGCTGTTTGCAGCCTGCACCTCAGCGAAGTGGCTGATTGCCATTTCAGCCTCCACGATGCCACCCAACTTGCGGATTCGATCGATACAGCTTCATGATTATCTCGAGACTTAGTTATGGCTGAACTCATCTATGAAACGCCTCCAGGATGCCGGAACCTCCTACCAACTGAAATCACGCCCATCAAGAATCTCGCATTGTCCTACATTCGCGGGCGATACATTGACATACAGTATGTTCAGCCTCCGCCCGTGAGACCAATTCCTGCTATTGTGAAAGTGCGGATTGCGACGAGTGCTGGCGTATACAGGCGCAACCGAGGAACCTGGAAGGCCTGTTGCGTTTTGCAAGTGGGCAAAGGCATACGCGTTGAAAGAGGATCGCCATTCGCGGCATTTCGACCTGATCCCACGCCACAGGATGATCCCGATGTCTTGACATACAGCGGGGTCGCATCGTCGGAATGGCCTTCACATCTTAGTCCAAATACTGGCGAAACATTGGACGTATCCTTTCATCTGCAAGAGAGGCCGTTTCTCGAGCGAGGTTCAGAAAGGGTGACGATGATAGAATTGAAAGGATATACTACGCAAGATGGAAAAAGAATGATGGAGCTCCATGGTCTGAAGTTCGGTTGTATACAAGCGAAGATGCATTGAATACTTATTCTCGGCTTCTTCGACACTAGCATGATCTTGTTCCCATAACGGGACCAGGAGAATCGTTCAAACCCCACGCATCATGGGCTAAGTGGCATTGGGTGGATGTTGAAATTACCGAACTTTTTACGTCCAATACTGGAGAAAAGAGTCAAGCAACTTGGTTCGATATCGTAAAAGCGGCACATCCTAAAGACGATGCAATAGTCACAACTCTTACTAACTGTTACGATCCATTGCTACTGTCAGTCGACTCTCGCCTTCGACGGGGTCATCTCGAACACTTCAAAGGTAATCCAGCAGTCGAAAAATACCCAGCCGTTTCCCACCGGAAACGTCAGAGGCGGATCACACTTTATCTGTTGACAGGAAGCGAAAGAGAACCCATGGCAGATGATCGGTTCCCCACACGGCCCGCGGTATTGTTTCAAGACGATGAGCAAAACCGATGGTACGTGCTTAGGGAGCCATTAGCCTTCTCGATACATGTAGCGCATTATCTTAGATTGAGCAAAGAGACCGATGCGAGCTCGGAGTGGGTGTATTGTGGACTGGTGGCAGAAGGAGTCAAACACGTCAAAATGATGATCTGCCGAGATGAGAAAAGCGTCCAACGCGAGAAAATCGCTGTGAAAGATATCAAGATCAGATATCACGATAACTACGCGGATCCAGTGGTATTAGTAGACGAGCCTAGAGAGGTACATCTACAAAGGAAGTTGAGAAATCTAGCGGGCGACAATACGTCCATCCTTCATATGGATTCAGTAACATACCAACACTCGGATACGGAAACTCCTTGGAAGCTATGTAGGTTTTTGTTGAGAATATGTGGGTTCAGTCCAGGTTGGTGGAAGGTAGGCTCGCGGTACTTGCTGTACGTGGAGGAACAGCCCCACTGTAACGTCCTCGTTACTGTTTAGACAAGCTGGACAAAGAGAACAACACGATAGTCAATACAATACGTTGCAGCTACTCCGCCTCATCCCTCCCCTTATTAGGTCATCTATGGTAGTCATACTACTAGAGGGACTTTGTTCCAATAGTTTTTGCTAAATATGATAGCTTCGCTGCTAACGAAGATGTAAATAGATATCGAGTACGCACCTTTCCTTACGCTACACGATGTTTTCGAGCACAACGGTTGGATGAAGCTTTGTAAGGAAGATGTGAATGCTCTACAAGCGGAGCTAGGGGGCGGAGAACATGGTGATATCGTCCTCCCGCGAAATTATCCACCAGAGATCTTCATATGGCACGTCTTCTGGCACATGACCAACGCTTGTCTTCTTTTGCGAAACAGCGGGCTTCTCGGCCGGGAATACGTCCACACGGGTACGTTTCTCACGTCTCTCTCATTCTTGTGAGCCTCGCTAATCCACAACTAGACATCAAGCCGCTTAACGTCTTCATCAAAGAAGGCACCAAAGGCCAATGGCCAGCCTCCAAGACCCCCGCCCTCGGCGACTTCGGCATCTTCAAAATCCTCGAACACGAGAACATCGACAGCCCCGCTGGAACATTGGATTTCATGGCCCCGGAACAACTAGGTCCTTATCCCAATACCCCATTCCGGACAGACGTCTTCCTCATCGGCCTCACCATCTTCTGCCTCATGCGTGGCCTCGGCAACGGCGTCGATCTTGAAAGATACGCCGAACGCTACAAAACGGCGCATAACGTTGAAGCATTCCTAGATGAAGAAAACCATCATCTGGAACACGACCAGCTTTATTCCGTCGAACTCGACAACCTTATTGAGAAGTGCTTGTACTCTAATCCAGCTTCCCGCATTTCTGTGCCAGACTTGATGGAAAAGGTAACGGCGGGCCGGGATGCGCATATGACCTCCATTCCGGTGGGCTCGTATCAAGATTGCGATGTGAATGGGATCCATCCGTGGGATCAGGTTTGGTTCAAGAGGAAGGTGTTTGATTTGGACAAGGTGGAGGATGAGACGAAGCACAGGAGGATAGGGTAGATCGATACTCAGAATTTTGAACTGTCATTCGGGTTGTTGTGTTGTTCGAGTTGATCGCTGGGCTTTCCCACTACTATGCAGCCCTGTTGTCTTCATGTCCGACATTGATGTTCTGAGAGCCGCGGAAAAGATGGTGGCCGTTTGCGGTACAATGCACAACAAAGGATCTCATCTCGCAGAACCTGGGAACTTGGTTCGCCGCATTGAACATGGGGTGAGTGATCGGGAATTGAAACTCTTATTCTTGATTTTCGTTCTTATCATTTTGGTTGATGTTGTGGATCAGCTACCTGGGTAGGTAGAGTGCGACATTTCGATTTCCTCGAGTTGTATGTCTGAGTTTTGAGTCTGAGTTTTGAGTCTGAGTTTTGAGTCTGAGTTTTGAGTCTGAGTTTTGAGTCTGAGTTTTGAGTAGCATCTCTTAACAACGGTTACTGTGTTTGTCCTCGAGAATTAGCTGGTGTCAAGTTATTGTGTGGGACTGACTGAAGTCTCGATGCAATCCTTTCAGGCGGTGAGTCAACGTCCTCGTCGGCGTTCTAGCACTATTTATCTCCCAGAAACTTAGACGCTTTGAAGTTGTCATCATAACGTTTTTGTGATCCGAATGTGAAATGGAAGCAGCGGAAGACACCGAAAGCGAGAATGGACGGATCTGCATGCCAAGCATAGACGAGTCATGCACGAGCTACATTGTCGGAAGAACGACTCGTAATCTGGCAGGCAAATTCACGCGTCGGTAACGCGCTGCCCACTGACTTCCTCCAATTTGCGTGATTTGGGCATATGTTGATGGTGACCAAACTGAAACACTAGAAGCCAGTCGTCAAGAGATTACGTTACTCTTGAAACCATGCTCGTCCAACCATGAGGTCACCATTCTCCAGAGAGGGTGATCAAACATCTTCCCCGCATCCCCGCGACTCCGCGAAAGCCATCCGCAGGAAAGCGTTATCCGTGCAGCAACGCCCGCTGTCATAGCGAAACCCCACCAAACGGTCTCAGGACAGTCCAGGCACGCAACGCTAGCATGGCCACTTCCTTCCATTGGACATTGGCCCGAAGAGCGGTTCCTGTGACTGATTCCCGAGCTGGAGTTAAGGCCGAATGTGGAGTCCGAGATGTGGACTATATATCGCTGAGACGCTTTAGTTCTCTGTGAATTTACTTTCCCCATTCCAACAAGGATCAGACTTGGATACTAAGTAGCATTGCTCTACTCATATGTCAGCTACACGAAGCCCCAAGCGCGTCAAGATGTCACCGTCAACAGATCGTAAACGCGCTGTACGTATTGCGGGATGCTCCGGCGGCTTCCTTGACCGCGCAAATGCCTTAACGCGCATGGCTGGAGACCCGGACGTCGACGTTGTCATGGGCAAGCATGATATCCTACTCTTTCTCATGCAAGAAACTAACGATAATAGGCGACTGGCTCTCCGAGATGACCATGACCGTACACGGGAGTGGGAAAGTGAAGAACCGTTCGAGCCAAAACGGTAATGGCCAGCCCAGTCTGGAGGAACGCAAGAAGAAGGCCATGTACGCGGAAACCTTTATCTCTTGCTTTGAGCCTGCCATCCCGAATCTCGTAAAAAACGGCACCAAGTTAGCGGTCAATGCTGGGGCTTCCGATACCCAGCTTCTGGCCGAGGTAGTCGTCGATCTTCTTGAGAAGCAAGATGCAAGACATCTGAAAGTTGCTTGGATTGAAGGCGATGACGTTACTCCGCAAGTCAACAGCCTGATCAAGAAAGGAGAGAAATTCGAGAGTCTAATGCATGGAAAGAAGCTTGAGCAATGGGGCATGGAGCCGATATGTGCACAAGCATATCTTGGCGGACTATGCATAGCAGAGGCATTCAGGCAGGGCGCTGATATCGTGATCGCTGGTCGTGTTGCGGACGCTGCTCCTGTCATTGGCGCGGCCGCATGGTGGCATGATTGGCAAGACGACCAATTCGACAAGCTCGCAGCAGCTTTGGTAGCTGGCCATCTCATCGAGTGCTCAACATACGTTACCGGCGGCTACTACTCCATGTTTAAGGATTTGATGAAGCAGGGTAAGCATGTAAACATGGGTTTCCCAATCGCAGAAGTCGAGTACGATGGTACTGTCATCATTGCCAAAGAGAAGGACACCGGCGGTAAGTCATGCTTGTTGAGATATGAAGTTGGGCGATGCTAATGCGAACAGGATGCGTTACCGTCGGAACGTGTACATCTCAACTGCTTTACGAGATCCAGGGACCACTGTACTACAACTGCGATGTCACGGCTGACCTCACCAACGTCAAGATGGAGCAGGTGGGCGAAGACTTAGTTCGTGTGACTGGTGTCAAAGGTCTCCCTCCGCCGCCAACCACCAAAGTCGGCATCACCGCTCCCGCTGGATATCAATGCGAATGGCACTTCTTCATGTGCGGACTTGACATCGAAGAGAAGTGCAAGATCACTGAGGATCAGATTCGGCATAGTGAGTTCTTCCGTCCCTTCACGCCCTGCCTTGCAATCCTAACAGTGACTAGCAATGGGCGACAACGTGAAGCGCTTCACCACGCTGAAATTTCACCAGAACGGCTCCTCACCGATTGATGCCCGCAACCAAGATGTCTCCACCGTCGACTTCCGCTGTTTCGCGCAGACTTCAGACCCGGAAATTGTTCGTCCCGATCTTCCAGATGCCTTCAATCGTTGGTGTGTTGAGGTATTCTTGCAGTCGGCGCCTGGTCTTTCCCTCTCGAACGACCTGCGGCAGACTATTCCGAAGCCATATTACGAGTACTGGCCGTCTCTCCTCCCGCAGGATCAGCTACCTCTTCGAGTCCACAACCTCTGGGGCAAGAAGCAGACAACTAACCTCAGTGCACCCAAGGTCACGAAGGAGTACCCGCGACAGCAGAACTCGTATGAAACCGCCTCGCCAGTCGATTTATCATCGTTCGGCGAAACTGTCCGCGCGCCGTTGGGATACATCGTTGCAGGTCGCTCGGGCGACAAGGCATCAGACTGCAATTGTGGCTTCTTCGTCCGCAATGACGACGAGTGGGACTGGCTGAGGTCGTTCATGACGATTGATCGCATGAAGCAGCTACTAGGTCCCGAGGAGTACGAGGGCAAAGGGTCGAAGCCAATCGACCGCTTTGAGATGGCCAATTTGCGCGCGGTGCACTTTTTGTTGCATGATCATCTGGATCGAGGTTATAATGCGTGCTCAACGTATGATACGCTGGGGAAGAGTAAGTGATTCTTTCGTATACGAGATTCCTGTACTGACAACGCACAGATGCGATGGAATATCTGCGCGCGAAGACTGTGGACCTGCCGAAGAAGTTCTTGGACCGGGGACGTATCTGAGAGCCCTTGATAGATATATTGATACTGTGCGAAAGTCCTTCCTAGCGCTGCTGTTTTGCCCCTCTACATTGACTTCCTCACTCTATTTCGAATGTGTCATCTCGTATGGCACACTATCTGTGAGCGAAACCTAATAGAGAATTCGAGGTGAAGGCGAGCGCGTTCGCAGGCGTCGAATGGCCGGCTCCTCATGCGCTAGCGGCGGCCCGAGCTCCTGTGGGTCAGTGTTTAGTCTCTCACCTCCCCTCCTCCACTCATAACTTCGGCGCTTCAACACCAATCTACTCATATATCTTGCCAGAAAGAACCAATGAAACTTACCAGAGCGTGCATGGAGGCACTGCGACGCACACGTAAGCATCTCTAACGGTAACATTGAGTGAACACTGACACAAAGTGGAAATAGCGCCCTCCGTTACTCATTCACGATAACCACGACGCAAACGGTGGTAACCATCCCTCAAGTCCATTCCCGAGCCGCAGACACCAATGCCAACTCTTTCCTCGCTTTGATCCCCGAAATTCGCAACAAAGTCTACGGCTTTTTGTTACGAAATGATGATGAGACACACATCCAATCTTTGTTGCCCAAGGATACAGAAAAAGAGATGGAGCCGTGGGGAGCCATGGTAAAGCCTTCCAAAGTCAAGGACGGTATTTCCATTCTCTTTACCTGTCGCCAAATCTATCACGAAGCTATGGGATTGTTCTACGGCGGAAACACCTTCATCAGCGACGCAAGTAGCTACGATAACTTTTCAGGTATCACAATCATCTGTATGGGTTTCTGGTTGGAGGCACTGGGGGCTCGCCTCTGCCTTGTACGTGATGCCGTCATTCGACTACGCCCAGAGTCACCCGCTTACCATACCCCGCGATCTCTAGAGCTTGGATGGCACGACATAAATATACTGCCTGTGCTTCGAGTTCTATGGACGTGCGATGTAGAGTCATTGGACCTTCGGTTTCACACAATGCACCAATGCGCGGAAGAATCAGCCACACACCTGTTGCTTCAATCCACACAGTTCCAGGTTAGCGGCAAGACTCTCAACAAGATACTGCATCTGCCTCCAAGACAGAACATGTCGAACTTGAAGCAAGAGCGGCTGTTGATACGCGATCTAAGAATCTTCTATAACAGTACCTTTGGGAAGATACGATACCGCTCCATGATAACGTCGAATGACATTTGGAAAAAATTCACAATTTCAGGCGATGGATGCACTATGGAGTTGCTCAAACTACCAGAGATAACTCATCTGCTTCAACTGCCCAGTAACACACTTGGAAAGATTTTCGGGTACATTTTCTCAACACACCACATCCAGTGCGACCCCATGAGTGCGAAATGTTTGGGACGGCCAATTCACCTTCTCCAAGTCAATCGCTCGATCCGAGAGAATTGGACAGGCACTTTCTATTAGAGTGGCAGGGCCACTCGGACAATCAGAAGCAGCAAGGGAGCTGCTACCTCAGGTGAGGTAGGCGCAATAGGTTATTGTTTGAGTATATAGTTTCTTCCTTCGCCGAGATCAATCCATCACTTGTTAACTCAACTCATCTTTTTCAACACTTTCCTGGCGGAGACTCCAATGTCGATGGTTCTGCGCGCACAATCCTCCTCCTCGATTTTCACTGGATTTGATAGCCTCGGCAGCACTCCGCTTGTGCGGAGTCTACCTGACTTTTCTCATCATAGCCTCAGGTCCAGATGTGCAACTAGGAGAGTACGGAGAGTGAAGTCCACGCCGTACAATCATATATTGGAGCTGCGGACTGATGCGAGAACTTCACTCTCGGGGGTTTCTATCGCCGTATCGGGTGTATTCCGTCAGTTGTCTGAGCTACCTAGAGATTCTCGGATGGTTCTTCGATTGCTACAGCACGAAAACTGTATACCGCTTTCAGAAGAGTACAGCACTACACTTGGGGCTATAGCAGATCAATCTTTCCTCTTTCTTTCTGACATCTATTTTCACTCGCCTCAGCGAGCGACGCCCGACGACATCACTGAGCTATATATCAATGGGCATGGCGTTCCGATATACGCAACTATACGCAAAGATCTCAAGGGGCCAGCGACCGTCATTCGAAACTCTCGAGCTCATCTGGACCAAGCGACAAGAGATAACATGGTCCATGGTCGGTCAAAGAGGTTCCAGAAAGCTTCGATCCGCAGCCGCTTCCAAAAAGGGTGGAGTGATGGCCCAACGGATCGCGTCTTTGCCCGCTTGATCGGATATCTTCATTATCAGTATTCAGATCGTCACAACATCGAGGCATGTTCCATCTGGCAGTGGAAGTCTAGGGTGCTGCAAGCCACGCGAAATTTGGGATGCGAAGTTCGAACCAGTCCAGCTTGTCCATGGTCGAATCTAGTATGCCCGTCGATTGGCTTGCGTCTAGTCATCGAGT
This sequence comes from Ophiobolus disseminans, assembly GCA_010093685.1. NCBI lineage: Eukaryota > Fungi > Ascomycota > Dothideomycetes > Pleosporales > Phaeosphaeriaceae > Ophiobolus > Ophiobolus disseminans. Next base: position 673,317 of record MU006240.1, on the reverse strand, counting down.
CAGTCAGAATATGGAGTGACGGGGCGCATGGCGAAAGGAATATGTAGCAGATCCGAAATATGACTTAAGTTGCAACCGCGCGTATGGGCGGGTTGTCTACAGATCGGTGCTCTACTAAAATCGCTAGCCTGTTGTACTTATCCCCCAACTCCCATTTCCGCCATCATTGATCACCCCTGCAATCGCCCAAATTCCACATGCACGTCCAACACAAAGGTACTGTGGTACTAAACAAGTGCTAGGCCGTCTTCCAAGGAAAAGCGTGTCACGCAGGGTGATGCGAACCGAGCGTTCTAGCCTCGACGGCCACCCCAGCTCCTCGACCCCGCGTCACAAGCACGCAAACCCTGGAAACGAGCAGGCTAAACTTTGAGAGGCATCTAGTCGGCTCACAATGGCGCCCGCTGAGAGGTCGCGGAGGCATGCCAGTGTAGCCAAGCTATGTTAGCTCTTTGATATGCAGGCGCAAGTCTTGGTTGCGTCTGTTCGAAGATCAGATGAGGAGCCATCGCCATCTGAGGCTGAACCCGCGTCCCCTCACTCCACCCTCCAGCTAGAAGAACCGCGCAGCGATGCACACGACATACAGTCTTTTGATCTGGAAGTGCAATCCGTCCAGTCGATGTTCATTGTATGGTACACCGCATGCGATCCACTGATAACTGCGAAACGTGCCATATGCATGAGGCTCGGAACGTCGATCCTGGGGACCCGGTCACGTTCCAGACGCATTCACGAAAACTCCAGCTACCAACAGAAGACTAATCCCAATATCGCTTGAGCAAGACTTATCACATACATACCTTTCAATCCTTGATGGCGGGCGAGACGCAAGCCCAACCAACTGGGAAGGGCGGAACTATTGTAATTGCCATCGTCGTACCTTCGGTCTTTGTTATTATCCTCATAATCCTCATTGTAACGTAAGTCTGAGATGTCGAGAATCAGGGAGTTAAATTAAGCGAAGAAGCAGAGCATTTATCCTACCCAGACTCGGCCGCGGTCACGACGATTTCGCCATCGTCAAAGAGCAGCGCATGAAGCAACGACTGGAGGAGATCGACCAAATCATCAAATCTCAGAACTACTACGAGTGGCTCGCGACGCAGAAGGAGCAAGAATCGAGGTCGCTCATCGCAGCAGATCCGCTATGGTACCTCACTCGCCCCGGTGCAGCGCTAGCTCATACTAATAGGGTAATAGCGCAATATGTCTGGACGATTTTGTTGAGGATGCACAGATTCGTGGTCTTCGGTGCTCGCATGCGTTTCATGCGCACTGCTTGGATGAATGGTTCTCGAGATTCAACGAATATTGCCCATTGTGTCACCGGACGATCATCCCAGGAAGACGAGCAGCAAGAAAGAAGATGATGGAGAGACCTGATCCCATTCCGGTCACTTTCATGGTCTAGGAGAACGGTCTGCTTCGAGCGTACTGACTGCGTTGGAGTCGACTTTTTTGCGGATGTAATCGTCAGAAGTACTAGGATGATACGAGTAATACTCTGGGTACTCCACTTCCCGCAACCCTGGAGCTTGGTCTTTGCTTGTCACACATGTGGCTAGATTCTGAACGGTTGGCTTGGTCGTACCAGCGGCAGTACCCGTGTGATAGTCAAATTCACTGCAGGTCAAGGTGCACGAGGGGCATCGCGGCCAAGCTTGGAGTGTCCTGAAAGTTAACTTTCCCATTAAGAAGACGTTTTCTTTTTATGGATTTCGAGTGCGAGGAGAGAAGAGATGTTGGAATTGACCCAAAGCCAGTCACTTGCAGGATACGAAATCGGAGAGTATACATGCAATGCGAATGAAGCTTTATACCCAAGTATTACACCAGATCAGACCTGTACAGTTCAAGAAGCCCCTGGCACCTATCACAACGTCTTCGATACTTGCTACTAAGAAGACCTACATGTGGAATTCGGTGAGAAAACGAGAGGCGATGGGTCGAAGCGCGGTGAGTGATCTGCCGACCATGCTTGTTCTATTTCAATCGCGATATAGCTGCGGAAACGGTGTCGTGGGTGTGCAATAATCAAGGATGCCGCCGGCAGACTAGACGAGCGCCGCTAGCGGGAGCGTTGCTAGAGCCCGCAAGCTCGACACCATCTCCAACCTCACCATGGTGTCTTCGCAAATTACCATGTGTCGCTCGTAAAGTGCATACCACGGCAGCAAGATCGTCTTCGAGACCGAGGCGAGCTGTTGTGAGGATCTCGATCAAGGGTACAGAGCCCCACTGTACGCACGCGCCCTGATCCCAAAGCGGAATGGTTCTCAGCCATTGGAAATGTCACGCCACCCTGGTGGTGTGATGTCCCTCTCTCGACCCGCCCGAAACTCTGACCTTGACAGTCTGCGCTTCATTGCTGCACCGAGATACCCGTTCGAGCGACAAAACACTTTCTCCCGTGTCCAGGCTGCGAACCAGCTGCACCCGCCCATTCTGCCCCTTCGTGTCTCTGACCAGTCGGAACAGCTCGTTGGTCCCGGCTTCAACCGTCGAATTCGTCTAGAAACGACGTGCGCATACTGGCATCTTTTTGCTACTCTTCGCCTTACTCATCCCCATAAGCAACGGCTCTTGGTTGAGTACTGTAAAACTCTGCCGTCGATCGCTTGGCTGTTCGCTCCTCTTCAACATCACACTGAGAGGACTCGAACGCATCTTAAAACATCAACGAGGGTGACAAAACTACCGAGCTTATATCCTCGACCCCAGCTCGTTTCTGGCTCCTGCATTCGGTACCTAGTCTCATCTGAGGCTTAGCTAGGGCACATTGACAAGGCTCGTGTGTTTGTATCTCCTGATCAACGCGTGAGCTCTTTCGTGCCACAACCCACCTGCTTACTATCATGATGGCGCTCAATTGGGATGCATTTCTCAATAATGAGAGTCTCGACGTACCGAACGACGACTGGTCCGATTTCACAACACTCCAAACTGGCCTCACCTCTGAAATGCCCAAGCCTACCGTAACCGACATATCAAGGTCTACGCATGACGACGTCACCAACTTTGACCCTCTCCTCAACGGGTCATCAGTCGACCCATACTTTGACGACTCCGTCTTCATATCGAACGACTACTTCCTGAGCGATCTTGAAGTCCTCCATCCATTCGGCAATACTGCAGGCGGTGGCGCATCGACATCAGAATCCTCTCCTGAGCCTCTCTCTGCCAACAGCCTATCGCCACAGAACCCCGCACTCCTACTTGCTGAACTAAACCAGCTACCCCAGATCACAATGGCTCAGAGACAAGCTCTTCAGCGAGCCAACACTTTGCCTAACCACAACTATGAGTCCATGTTCCCCAACAACATGGACACTGGTTTTGTGGAAGACCTCACCTTCCCAGATGGACCCAAGGGTGTACCCAGTTCATCCAAACCATCCCTCGAGAGGGCTCAAACTGCAATCAACACTACCACCAAGCGCAACAAGAACAAGAATAAGCCAGATATCCTCTCCGCCTGTTGGACATCGCCTCTCTGTCCAAATCACGACCAAGATGGTCCACCACCAAATCCATCGAGCTGTGGCGGAGGCTGCGCGCCTTTCTTGTTCGCCAATGACGACGCACTGCCGATCATCCAGGACCTGCTCACGGAGCCCCAAGAAGTGACGGCTGCAGATGGTATCGTAGAAATTCAGCCTCGTCCCAAGAAACGCTCAGAGAGCGACACCTCAAAAGAAGAACCATCAGGCCGTTACTTCACTAGCAACCACACCACAGCCAGTCCTGCTGACAACAGGCAACGAATGAAGAGCGAGGTTTCAGAAGATTCGCCCAACCGAGAATCACCTCAAGCGATCGACGACAAGCCAAAGTCTCGCCGCCGGCTGCCACACAACCAAGTCGAGCGCAAGTACCGAGAGTCGCTCAACACGCAGCTCGAGTCACTTAGGAAAGTTGTTCCTTCACTACAACAAAGCCAAGGAGTATGCGACGGTGCTGATATCGAAGACTTGCCAACAGCATCGAAACCTAGTAAGGCTGTCATACTAGCTTCTGCTACCGCATACATCAAGCAACAAGAGAAGGACAGGAAGAGCCTAGAAGATGAGAACCATTTGCTGAAATCGAGGATCAAGGCACTTCAAGCGCTTGTGAAGTGCGACGATTGCAGCTTGATGCAGTATGTCATGGACCTTAAGATCAACCAGGCGAAGCAGTGATCACTTCTATGGGTGGCAACTTTCCATCCGGAGCTTACTCTTCTCATCTCTCTATGTTCATCACGGCCTACCCATAATCACGAGCATATTCCCGGCGTTTAGGGAAACACCAGTCGGCATGTCTGGACAGCCTGCTTTTCTTCGGTTGTTCTGAAAGAGCTAGGACACATTTTCGAGTCTTCATATGCACCACATTACCATTCGCTCTCTGTAACCCGAAGCTGCATAATGGAAAGGCGTTCTGGATATAGCCCCGGGTGGCGGCAAAGACACGCTCAGCCTGGATAGGCGTTCTGGGAAACGGTCGCTTAGGCGCCGCTTGTGGTTTTTAATTCGATAGATGAATCAAATCCATTCATCGCTTCACGTCTGCGAGGCTGTTGTGAGCCGTAATGAGACGCTTCCAGGGCTGACAACCTCTTTCTAGGAATAGTTACATGCGTAGGAGCGTATATCAGACCACTCATATATGCTCACAATTCGATACTCGATGATAACCGCATTTTAACAATCTATAGCCCAGCTAATTTGCACCACAGCGAACCCATGGCTAGCACTACCAAATGTTGTCTCCAACGTAATCAGCAATCTGAGGTACCCCGACCTGATGTGCTCGTCGATACTTTTGCCTTCGAATTGGAACACACGACCGTGTACATTCAATATCTGTCCATCACCATCGCGCCATGACAAGCAGGTGGAAATACTCGCCACGTCTACAATGACTGTTGAGCTCAACCCCTTCCTTCAAGTGCCGGAATCGGATTTCTCTGGGTTGCAAGACCGCCAGCAATGTCCACGTGTGCCCAAGGACCTGATTGCGAGACAGTAGCAAAGATCTATCAATCACACCAATTCACCCCATTTCAACTGTGAATGACGAGTTGGGGATGTTGTGAGCGTGAACGTGATAGCGATTTGAAACGAATGTGGTGATAGCGAGTTATAAAAGCGTATATCAGTTCTAGACTATGCATTCGCGATGAATAAAAGTCGCGTGGATGTTGCAGGAGAGCATATGCCTTGTGTACATCAAACGGACTCGGAGGGTGTTGTGTGAAATGTAAACAAAACATGCAATGCATTCATTGCATCAGCGCAAGAAGGTATGCATCCCAATATGAACAAAGTAAAATGCATCACCAATGCCATCCCAGTTAAATTCCATGTCGACCACAGCTTCAAAGGCGACGTTGAGTGCCCCGAATGCAAGCGCTCTACGGAAACGCCCGAACTTCAAGTGGCGAGACCGGGCGCTTCCGGACCCCCGTCACGCCATGCGTCTCCCCACAATCGCGAGCGAACGAAGGGTCCTGGGGTCACCCGCTTGCACTAAATAGTTAATGGTGCCCTTGCGGAAACGAGCGTGTCGATCGTGGGACGGGAAATGTCTGGAAGGGTGTATGGTCTGATAGTGGCTGTGGAGAAGTCACCCCATGATGTTGAAGTGTGCGACGGGAGCTGGGGATAAGTATGGAGGGTTGCGACAGCCAATAGAGAAGTATCATTGCAGTATTCTAAGCCTTATTTACTGCTACATATCAATTGTTCTATCGACTACAAGCTACTACTTGGACTTTCAAAGTTAATTACATCGATTACTATCAACTATCACCACTGAAAAACACTGTTCACCGCAAACAACTGCCACAACCACCAACCTCAACCAAAATGCTCACCCGCTCCCAATCCCACCCAAACCTCACAACCACAATCTCCCACTCGTCACACCTCCCCATTCCACACCCACACATCGACCGCGCCCACCTCTCCGCGCTCCTCACATCTTTCCTCCAACATATGTTTGCCCCCGCATCCTGCCAAGCCTGCACGTCCTCAAAACCCTGCTGGACCGACAGCAGCGCCGCGGATTACAAGTGCCGGATCATCGTGGACGATGAGTTTGTGCTCTTAGAGGACAACGAGGAGGAGGAGCAAGACGGAGGCCCGTTGTGTAGGGAGGCGACGATTGCGAGCTGGAAGATGGGAGGGGGGAAGATGCCGACGATGCTAGGCGAGAGGAGGCGGAGGGGGAGTGTGCATTGCTATGGGGGGTATTGAAGATGAGGTTATATTGAGGGGAAGAAACGATAAAGGCGTCTGAGATGATGACACAAGACCGTGGCGAAGACCTGGGACACGGTAGGGCACAATGGGTGTTTGGACGAAAGGTACTCGTCAAGGAAGGAAATCTTACAGGATGGTTGAGGCAAGACTATATAAGCTTTTGGTGTGTATGCAATGAAGCGAAATGAAAAATTGCAGACGTGTCGCGTGAGATTTGCTGAAGTGATTGTGGTACAATCTGCCTGAATTGGTGCTGAAATAGCGACAGGGGAAACGGCCTATGTAAGAATATAGACTCAATATTCAAAATATACGCTCCCGAATTCTCGTCTCCGATACGTAGCGAATGCGAAGCCGTGCATGAGATAGAAAGATTGGACAAAACTGAAATGAGATAAACGTGGAAGGGGAAAAGCGGAAAAACAAGAGCTCCTTGGATTACAGGTACCTTTTTGCGCATATGGAAACCTGGGTGCTGCGCCAAGTCGTATTCTTCGACTCAACCGGACGTAGCTAACTCGACGTAGCTCCATATGTCGGTTGGCGGTCTATGGGTATGGAGGGCGCATATATACATGAGTTCCGGCTGTACTGCCATCCAGAGAAGGTCATTGCATGAGTGTTCGTAAGTGTAGGACGTGACAGGGATGTTGTTAGAGCATCAGTTGTACTCGGCTGCTGGTATACTAGGATCAATCTCCGAGGTTCGTGTATACGTAGGAATCGTCTACGCTTCAGCAGGAAATGGGATGAAAAGTCTCCTCGATGCAAAAACATAGCCACGATGAAATACGTAACCTGTTCGGCACTGCCACGCCATGAAGCTGTTCGGAAGACAAAGTTGTTCCTTCAGCCCTGAGTAATTGTCAGTAAACGAGCAACCACTGAACCTACCAAAGGCGCCAGTTCGTCCTCAATATAATGGTGTCTCGCTCGGTCTATCTCGACCCCACAATGCACCGATACGCTTACATCAGCGGAAAGCACGCGTCATTGATGGAACGCTGAGCCGCCAATCGGACGAGGAGTTTTCCATGGATAGCATCGAGCCTCAGGGCCTTTTACCGGACGCAATCTCAGTCGCTCGATCTCGACCTACTGCGAGATAAGATGAAGCGGGTTGTCATGCACGATCTTGATGGTCCGAGTACCTGCAGCGGATAAGATCAGGTCCTTCCGGAATGCTGAGCCTGGCCAATCGTTAGCATCCACGCCAGAAGAATAAACCAGAAAGACGCTAGTATGGTTCCCGATCAGTCGAGTTGAGAAGATGTGGATTGCTGGTTTCGAAAGCACTGTTTCTGCGACTCGATATGCCCCTGAGAGGAGCAAGTCGAGGAGAAACTCATATGGCCCCAGCTTTGTCATCAGGGGAAGTGTAGGAGATGATGTGAGAAATGTCTTGGTGCTTACCGAGAACACGGTAGTCGAACTTGGAGCGTACGTTGTCCGCTCTCACTTTCGCCAGACCTGGAGGTATAGTAGACTGCGTTAAGTTGTGTGCAGCGGCAAGCCATCAGGGTCCGAGTAGTCCTCCTCGTCGCATAGCCGGTGCGCCAGCCGTACAATGGTGGTGCGATGCAAGTAGTGGTGGTTGGGAAAACTGCCGTGTCTTATGTGTGGACGCCCACAACTGCAACAGGATGCCGAGGTGGTCAACAGCGTACCCGCGCCTCTGGAATCGCGCGACGCCACCAACACACCGGAGTACAGAGTTCCGGTACACGCAACCCACCCGTATACGAAACGCATCCTATGAGGCTGCACTGCATACACGGTTGGGGTGGTTTGGGACTGCAGGGAATGTGTCCATGTATCGGCGAACAGACCGAATTTTCCGCGGACGCAATCTATCCGCAATTGACGGGGAACGAGGCTTGGAGTTGGCGTGCAAGTGGCGCGGGCTCGAGGTTAGCTGTGTTGATGGCGGCTGGACCTTGTTGTTGGGATGTAGAAGCGGGAGGCCAGGCAGACGTGGTGGTGGCTGCCCCATCCAGCGTCAGCGAGTTGGTGTATGCCGTGCGCAACCTATTCGAGCCCCCACCGTTCAAATTGTTGCAGAAGGGGATGCTTCAGCGATCGCAACCGGCGACTAGGTGTAGCTACGTCCACGACACGTGGGTGCAGGTCGCGTTGTCGATCGCGCACTCCAACATGTGAGGAGACTAGCGCGAGTGCCGTCTTCCGTGAAACTGGTCGCCGATGTCCGCCGCGAGCTGTCGCTGAACGGGAAGGAAGCAAAGGACGAGACGAACGACGATCCCGCCGTCACCCATATCGCGGTGCCTAACAGGCTGCGAGAGCGACCGAGGAAGGCCCGCCAGAGGGCCTGAGCTTGTACCTCACGAGTAAGTATCGCGAAGGCCTTATGCGTTCGGTGCAGGAGTTCGCTTGTGTGGAGTGGTGTTGCAGTTCTTGGTGGAGGCAGGGCAAAGCGAAAGAAAATGGTTCCTTCCCTACGTAATTCGGCGGTTCCACTCCGCTGGGCCTCGCTCTTTCCCTTCCCCCACCAACCAGCCCAGCGAGTCATGTCGTTGCAACATCCTTGCCCACACCAAAACGAATCTCTCCTTTACGCATGTGCTGACCATCGCATTCTGCATGACCGGCTAATAAAAATCATGTACGGAGATTGTACCCGACACCTTGGGAGCGGCGATGTGACGGAAAACGAATTTGCGAGCGCCACCGGGCTGTATTTGGGGTGCGTGGTGAGAGATCGGGCTGACCGCCTGTTCATGCCTACAGATCGTCGTGGTTTCGTGGCAAGATTCCCGACAACGTGGGCATGACGCGTGGCGATGCCCAATATAACGTGGGAACTGCATTTGCAGACATGTTTTGATGTGGTTGGTGGTAAGCATACAGCATAGATATATGAGCGACTCCGAAGAGGCAACATTGACGAGGCGCGTGTTGAAAGTGGAGTATATCTCCGACTATTATGTATCGAAGCGGCCGAACTATGACCGAATCTGAGAAATGTGACATGATGGAGACGTTTCGCTAAGACAGAATGCTCCCCACGTACAGTCGCTGACCGCCGGGACGAGGGCAAAGTGTCGTAGACTTCGCCCAAATGCAATGACGATTCGCTCAACTTTCGCTAACAAGAAAATCCGCTGAAGCGGGAGAGTACCACCATAATTTCCCAGGATAGTCTTCATAAAGATACCAAAAGCGCGTCCTCGGGAATTTTTCACAGAAAGATCAAGGTATCATGTTCCCAGAAATGCCCAGACGCCGGTTTGTATCTCTACCAAAACTCCATTTTTCCGTAATGCGTGATGCACCGTAAGGGATGCACATGGTTGCTCGAGCGCCGGTGACGGGTCGATCGGGTCGTGTGGGCGGTGGGTACGGCAGAACTGGGTGGTTCTTGTGTAGCCTCGTGCCCGAAGTGTCGAAAGACGTCCAGCTGGTGAGACGGCAGGGGTGCGGTCAATGGAGCAACACAGGCTAGTATGCGGATAGGCCAATGATGCCGAATCGCTCAATGTAGTACCGGATATGAAAGCGCGAAACAGGTGCCGAAGCTGTGGAACCGGACGTGGCTGTGGAATGCAAACGCGGCCGAAGAGGTGAACTTGGTGTGCGCGTCGGCCTCCTACTGCTGGGGACGGCGGGCTGTCCAGATGTGTCTGTCGCAGGGGGATTAGCTCTGGCCGGTGAGCGCAAACAATTGGTGCAACGCCGCAACGGGGCATGACTTACATGTTGTTGTACGCATGGATCTTGCGGTTACATATCTCTCTGCGGACCTCCTCGAGTATTGGCTTGACGTGGGCGTTGAGGTCCCACTGGTAGACCCTGGTGAGGGGCGCGAAGCTCAGCGCAGCCAGGCCCTCGGTGATGCCCAGGTTGTACCACCGGCCGATGTCCTTCTGGTGCGGGTCATTGGGCCACGAGTTGTAGGGGACGCGGATGACCGTCTCCTGGATGTCGATGAAGCCGGCCGACTGCAGCAGCTGGCGGGTGCGGTGCTCATATGCGATTGGGCGCGAGACTCTGTGCGTGGCATCGGCGAGCCAGCGGTACCACTTGACCAGCATGCTCTCGGGAGGCAGCGTGTAGTCGTCACAGCGCGGCTCCATGTCGATTTCGACGTGCTCGATCCAGCCGGTGCCGGGCTTCAGGTGTCTGCGTGCGCGGTTAGCTTGGCGGCTGCGGCCCGTGACGGGGGTGCGCATACGTGAAGATTTTCTGGTACAGCTCCGGCCAGCTCGAGACGCTGCCGCAGGCCATGCGCAGGTGGATCAGGTCCCACGAGTCCTGGCCAAAGGTCCACGGGCTCTCGTAGTCGCGTGGCACACGGAATCGCAGGTTCGGGGGGATTCTGCGGGGCTAATTAACGTCTGGCGCGGGGAGGCAAGGGCGCAGGGCCGTGGCTGCATACTTCTCGGGCTGGATGTTGACGAGCTCCACTCCCAATACCTGCGCACGTGTCAGCCTCTGCCTCTGCCGTCTGGCCGCAATGCAGCAGCATCGCCGGGTCAGCGCACCTCGGCGTTCAGGAACTTGCTGTGGCCGGAGCGGTTAGCCTCGCGAACACTGATTAATTGATTGCAGGTGCAGCTCTTACTCGGCCATGTCTATCGCCCAGATGCCCGTGCCGCACCCAATGTCGAGGATGCGGGGGGGCTCCCCGTGCTGCGGAACGGGCGCCTGGTGCAGCTGCTCTCGCCGTGCGACGGTAAAAAGCTTGTGGTAGATGTCCATGCGGTCCTTCTCCAGCTGCCTCTGTCAGCATATTTCCACTCACTCAGCACACCATGCGCGCCGCACTCACCTCGTCGCACGGGTACATGTAAATGCCCCTCCGGAAGCCATGGTACGTGCGCCCATTTTCGAGGTAGTTGCTGTTTGTAGCGGGCACGGGCAGACTGCAGCTTGGTGAGCGACGTTGCACAGAGAGCGGGGCACGCCTGCACTCACCCATTCGATGCCATCGTAACCATTGGAGCAGCCGGACTTCGCAGAAGCCTCCTGGGCGGGGGACGTCGCCTAATAAGCTGCCGCTGCGTCTTCAGCCGGGGCGGAGGGTGGTGCCGTGTCGCTCGAGGACGCGCAGGTCATGGGACGTCGCCGTCGACGATGAATGGGCGGCGTGCGGCTGGCGTGGTCGGCGGCCTGCAGCGGTGGGATGGGCAGAGCGATGGCGATGTGCGAGTGCGAGGGCGGCAGCGGGCTTATTAGTCGAGACGAATAGCTGGGTCGGCAGCGGGCATCAACAGGAGAGGGAAGCCGGGATCTCAGTCATCAGGGCAGCGGTGCGGGACGCAAGTCGACTACTTATTTAAAGGCGGCGCGAAACCCCTGCAGTTAGGCTCAGGCGCGTCGACAGATGAGACGGACAGCCTGGCTGACGGCCAGGATATTGCTACGGTATCCTTCGACCGTCCCACTCTCCCTCCCGGCAGCAGCACTCAAGCAAGCCACCCTCTGCGCGCTGGAAAGCGCCATGCCTCTATTAATTCGGCGGCCCTGTCCTTGCCAGCACACGGTGATTCGCTGCAACTGGCTTAGCGCAAGCTAGTGGTTCCACCAGGAGCTGCACTAGCAGTCCCATCCCATAACTCCGGGTATCTTTTCGAAATACTGTCCCAGCTATCCGGGAACCAATGCGAGCATTCACCACCCACGCCAGAGCCGAGCGAACTCGGCCTCGCTCCAGCGCCATTTGCTGCTGCTCCGCGTCCTCACCGCTGCGTGCAAGTCGAAGCGCGCGGGGTGCACGGCGCTGCTAGTGCCAGCCTATTATGCGCATAACAGATGCCGTCTTCTGGGTGGCTGACAATGCTCCCAAGAGTCACTCTGACTCGCCGTCGGCCTTTGCAAGTCTGCCGAGTTGGCCTCGCTTTGGCCCTCCACCGACTGCATGGTTCCACTAAGGCAAGCCGGGCGAGCGAACACATTTCCGCACCACACTTCGTTGCCAGTCACCGTTCGTCATCCACGCGCGCTCGACGGGGCACTGCATCACCTGCCGCCCATGCCCGTTCTGCGAAGCCTTCCAGGAGGGTGTGTGGGCGGATGGAACCTTGCTGAAACAGCGTGGTGTTGATGTTACGAAACATGTCTTCTCTATTGCTGGGGTTCACATAGCAGTCGGGACATGCGACGCTTCTGCCATAGCCCGAGATGAGGAACCGTACCTGGTACCAGCAAGACATAGTAATTTCCGCACTCCCACAGCACATCGATCAATCAGGGCCTTGCTTACGCGAGATGCTGCATCGGTAAGCCTTCGGGACGGAGCAACTCGCAGGCCTCGTACGCGCTCTCCTGCAGCTGCGCGTGCTAAAGTTGCAGGAAAAGAAACGCCATAGAAGCTGGTTATAGCACCTGGAGTCAAGTCGGGCTCTTCGTTTAGACTCCGACTCCCAGGTTCTTTCCATGCAGTGGAAGCCCGGCCGCTGATGCATCTGCAAATGCTGCTGTCATTGCAGCGTGCCGTCCCGGAGTCCATGTGTATGGGGGGCATAGTGAGGTTTAGGTACTTACGATACATCGCATGCTGAGCCTCTTCGGCATGACTCTGCCATAATTCGAAGCTGAGCTGAACGGTGTGCTTCTGAGCCAGCGTTGTTGGAGTCGGCTGACACTAGGTTCGTCGACATAGGGCCCTCACGATGTGCATGCGCGGACGGAATGGAGGCAAACTTGCGCAAATCACATTCATGCATCCTTAGTAGGACAGGGATGCGTGCGCGTTCGTGGATTTGTTCCCTACAGCGTAAAGAAGCCTCATCAAGCGCTGCGTTGACGACAATGAAACGAGCCCACCCAAAAAACACGTATCGCCATGGGCATAATACGTGGCGTGGGCTAACTTCAACACAAGCTGATGATGCAGCCGTTCCCAAGACAGTGGTTCCCTATCCGGGGTGGCACTTGTCAGTTGTTAGATCCCTTTGCCCCATCTCCACCGACTGGATGCCTTGATGTTTGTGAATAGCGGGGCACGGCCGGCGGTATCGAAGCGATGTCTTGTGCCTTGTGCTCTCCACTGGGGACAGAGACATGGGTCTAAGAGCAACGATGGTGCGTGAGTAATGGTAGGATTTGTGGGGTGCACCGGCGATATCCGGCAACATGGAACAGTCGGTGCTGCGATCAGACAAGTGTATGCCACGCGTCGGTGTTGTGTAGGTATGATGAATTTGCGTTGAAGATGGCAGAGACTTGTCCCGAGTGCCCTTGAGAAGGGCAGTGCCCCGACTACGCATGCCGTGATGAGGCAGGCTACGGACCAGGTGAAGGGCAACCAGACGAGTGCGGGGAGAGGCGAGCGTCAGAATTCGCATGAAACACAGACACGCGCTACCAGCTGAGAACCACTCCCCCGGGTCATGACCCACTAGGCTGGAGAAGAAAGGGAAGAGCAACTTGCCAACCAGAACAGCGCGGCACAGCATGTCTGCCTTTACGCATGCCCCAAATAGAGTTTGCGGTATGTAGCCCAAACTCTGGCACAAAGCCGAACAAGTTCTGGCCTATGACGAGCGGGAGCAGACACCCGCACGAGCCTTAGCGTGACCCGAAACGACGCGTTGGAGGCTGGGAAGAGGGCGAGTGGGCAGCGGCATCTGTACACTGGACAAGTGCGTGCAGCAGCCAGCGTAAACGGGCTCGGTATCTCACAGCCTTCTGACCTGGACCTTGCTACCACACTAAATTAGTGCAGAACTGCAAGCCCTGTTCTCAGCAATCCGCGCCTATATGAGGCTTATTAAGATGATGCATCTCCTAGTCGCGAAACACCTTGCGGCGTGTCTGAACCGCTTGCCTGGGAATAGACAAAACAAGGTGCACCAAATGTGACCTCAACCCTCATTCGCCGCCCTCACAAAAAGTCGGCGATCTGGCAACAAGCGCTGAGTAAGATCTACAACATCACGGTGTCGCCGAAACGTTCCTTCCCAATCCAACAGAAAGCCTCACAAATAGCACCGCTGCCTCCTTTATACATCATCACCCACTAACATTCGTCCTTGGCTCAGCGTCAGCGTGGGCGCTACTGTACTTCGATACGACCCAGATCCTTCAGATGCAGCCTTTTTATGCGAAGAGTTGGATGCACTAAAACGGGTACCGGCGTGGAAAATCCTACTTGATCGAACTTCACCAGTGTGCGCCGGACCAGACGTCAGTCTTACTGTGTCCCCGAGCAAGCAAGGCGACAAGGACGCTGCTGAGCAAATTCTTTTGCATGCCCTCGTGTGGCTGCGCTCTCGTTGACGCCATATAACGCCATGGAACGCCACTGTCTTCTAGAAGAAATCCAGTGCTCCAGCCTTGTGGTTGGACACATGTACCTCGACGGGAAACGCAAAATTCATGGAATGGATCTTGACAGCATTGCCAGTCAGACTAATAAACACAGTCTTCGGCAGACCTTTCCTACTTTGCCCAAACACAGTCAATCTATCGTGGAAGCACCACATGGACATTGCTAAGTTGGGCAAATCTGCACAACCAGTAGGAATTTATACGCGTTTTCGGGTCTGGTCTGGTTGCGCAGAGGTACAACATCGCCGTTGACACGGCAAAACAATCATCCCAGCTAGTAGGTCGTTGCAGCACGTGTGGCCCGGACAAGCATAGTTTCCGGCAGTCGCCGTGGCTGGTGCACCTTGATTTCCTAAAGACAAATACCCACAGCGTGTTCGCAAACACGATGTCTCGAAGTGGAGCAATCTCAGCATCTAGGCAGGTGACACGCAGTGGTAGTGCCATGACACTGGTGTCTAGGTGCTACTCGAAGAGGTGTAGTTCGTCACCCCGGGTCATGTCCTGTGCGTGTCACGATAAGGCTTGACGATCGACCGCGATCAGCGTCGGGCTATAGCCACTAAGCAACCCTTGTCCTACCCTAGACACATCGCCGAACGAGCACGACATCTGTGGAGCGTTGGTGTCGTCTGAAAAGTCAATCGATATGGATGAACGTAACGACGCTCCACTAGAAACTCGTTTGATGCACCCACACCCACTGGATTGACGTTGTCACCTTCACGTTCTGGAGACCAACTCAAAGGGTCGTCGTCGAATCATCGGCAGTGAACACATCCCACGACAACTCGCCGATCAAATGTTCGGCTGAGTGACTTACAATCAGATCCAATACCATGGGCACGCCTAAGTACACGGCCTGCTATACCTTCATAAGCCTCGACTGCATTATGAGCGAAATCATCGCTACGTTCTTCCGATCTCCAAGTTCTTTCCCGGATTGACCATGACGCATGATGTAGGGGCTGTGATCCCCATGCCGTAGCCCGATGAACCTACCTACCACGATCGAACCTCGAAAGTCATCTGGCGGAAAAGGAAAAGTCTTGGTTGCTAAAGATATAGTACTGTCATGCACGTCAAACACAACGTGCGACCTCTAGGGGACACCGGCCTCCAGTCCGGCGATTGCTAGCTTCGGCGACGTGCTTTGGTCGGTGCGCGGCTATCGATTCGCTCTACAGTGTAGAACTTCATAGTCTTGTGAGTTGAATATGAGATGGTAATGAATAAATGGTTGTATCTTCTACTATTTACCGGAACAAAAGATCTGATATATTGTTAGGTAATCAGAGATTGTGATCACCTGCGGACATGGTCGATCAGTAATCATTATATCTATATTCACGTTGGTGCCGAAGAACTACACTATACATCCAGTGCCATGGCCTTGGGATGGAATTGACTTTGATGCTTCGATTCCAAATCATCCGACTTGCCCACCGGGATTCGCACCTCTTAAACCTCTGTCGATCCAAATCTCTCTTCGCCCTCCACTAGTTAGGCCCACTGCCACCTTTTCCTAACGTATCTCAGAACATACACCAGAGCAACCAATACCGGCACCTCTATAAGCGGACCCACCGTACTGGCTAAGGCCTGTCCGCTTCCCGCACCATACACCGCTACCACCACCGCGATCGCAAGCTCAAAGTTATTGCTCGCAGCGGTAAAGCTCTGCGTGCAACTGACTCTGTACCCGAAACCCATCTTCCAGCAGAACCAGACTGTGCTGGTGAAAATGACGAGGAAGTACACTAGCAGCGGCGCACACACGCGCAGCACGTCCGTGATCTGCCGCACCACATGCGCGCCTTGACTCGCGAACAAAACCACGATGGTGTAAATCAGCCCGATGAGCGAAAACGGCGCAATATACCGTATGAAGCGTCGCTGATACCTATCCTCCCCAAGCACACTCCTCAGCACTAACCTCGTCGCCACCGCCGCACCAAGCGGTATTCCCAAAAACACCCCCACACTCTGCGCCACGCCCTCGTAGCTCACACTCGTCTTATCCCCCTGACTCACTATCTGGACGTAGAATATCGCAAACGGCGCAAAAAGCACGATCTGCAGTATCGAGTTGAACGCCACGAGTACGGCGCAGTAATCACCATCGCCGCCTGCGAGATCCGTCCAGATAAGTACCATTGCGATGCACCGCGCTATGCCCACGAATATTAGACCCTCGCGCAGGTCCTGTCGATCCGGAAGAAAGGCCCATGCCAGTCCGACCATGAACAGCGGCGCGATGATCCAGTTAAGCACGAAGGATACGGCGATTTGTATCCAGAGGTCCTTGGAGCGGAGCAGTAAGTGGAGGGTTTCGTAGCGCACTTTGCATAGGATCGGGTACATCATGACTAGCAGACCGATAGCTGTAAGTACGTTAACATCTTATCTAACTGGTGATATTGGGGGAATGGGGTGCGGCTTACCAATTGGTATACTAACACCCACGAATTCGCCTTTTTGCAGTGCGGGCCCGACGGACTCGACGGTGTTGCCGAGCGCGATGCCTACGCCCATGGCGATGAGGATCCATACTACGAGGAAGCGATCGAGGAAGGATAGGGCTTTTAGGGGTGGGAGTTCGGGTGGTAAGTCGGGTGTTGCTGGTCGTTTGAATCAGTTACCAGATTTGGAGGACTACGTCGATGGGGGCGTGTGTACATGCAGATACCGGTGATTCGGCCTCCCTTTCTTTTCCCATTTCAACATCATCATCATTTCGTCCATGATTTTCCTTCTCTTTTGCTATTGCGCTGCGTTCGGGAGTATCCATTTTGGTGGTCGCGCTGATTGAGTGTGTTGCTAGACGGACTATTGATCCTGGTTCGGTCCAGGTATAGACTTTATGTCATGGAGTCTAGCAGTGAGATGGCCAATCAGCGGTGGGTAGTGACTTCCTGATGCCCAGGCGCTAGAGTGGCAGAAAATGTTGGGGCGGTGAAGGCTTTGCGAGGTGACGAACATCATCTTTTGACTGCTTGCGGTTTCTGAACTCGTCGCTGACATGTCATTACTTCTATGAGATTCTTTCACGGCTTCATCCTTCGTAATCCAGAGTCGCTTGAATTCACTAGAATCTTCATTGTGCGCATCTCATCATGAGCAAGCTCGAGTGCAAGGTCGTGCACCCTATAGAGTGCGGTATTCGATGTTTTGCATCACATTTCCAGCGGTATGTGGTCGAGGTAGGATTTTCTGATGGAGGTACTTGGATATGTAAAGGGGTTGCGTCACGATCTAAATGACAGCATCTAATCTCCCAGCTGAAGCTTAGATGTAGGTCTGATCTGTAGGTCCTGCCATGACTTGGCGAGATGCACTCAATCAACGACTTCGCAACTGACGACTCGAAGGCTAAAGCTTACAGTCACGCGTCAAAAGTTTGGGCCACACTTAGCGTGACACAGTCCCCAACCACATCAACACCACAACTTTGACGTGTCATAACTATGGCTACACAACGCCGATTTGGACAAGAGGTGGACCAAAATGTGCGCCGTGGTCCTAATTTATTGGTTAGCCAGAGGGATCAGATTATTGGGATGCTGTGTGGTGGCGTAACGGTAAAAGAGGCAGCGCACGCGCATGGCTGCAATGACTGCCACATCCAAAAGATCCGCCAAAAGTACCAACAAACAGGCACAACACAGGACAAACCTTGATCAGGCCGGCCCCCAGTACTATTGCTTAGCTAGAAAAAGATCATCTACCGAAAAGTTTGGGCTGCACTAAAGATGGAGTACCCAGAGCTTGCAAAACTGGCCACCTTTGTGAATCATGAGGGCACCCCTTCGAAGCCACCTAGCCGCAGCACATTATACCAGGAGCTCCGCAGATGTGGCCTCACTAATCACAAGGCTAAAAAGCGTCCAAAATTCAACCGTGGGCATGCTGCATTACGCCTCAAGTTTGCCAAAGAGTACCAAAACTTCAGATGGGCGCGCTGCACGCTCAAGTTCTCTGATGAGTGCTCAGTTCAGAAGGGATCTAGTGGCAACCAAGAGTGGTGCTTCTGATACCCTTCAGAGAAATGGAAGCCAATGATGCTAGATCCTACTAGAACAAGTAGGAAGCCAGCTCAGATAGTGTGGGCTTGTGTATGGCTTGATGAATGTGGTCTTCTAAGGAGAAGCAAGTTAGTCATCATGGAGCGTGATCCTGATGCCAAAAAGCGTGGCTACAGCGCCAAAAGTTACATAGAGGCCTTGACAAAAGGTCTCCTGCCTTATTACCGTCGCTCCTAGTTATTCATGCAGGATAACGCTGGTATACACCGATCCTAAGCAGTGGCTGCGTTCCACCAAGAGCACCACATCACATCTATCCGCTGGCCAGCCTACTCACCCAATCTCAACCCAATTGAGCACATCTGGTGGGTGCTTAAGAAGCGGATGTACAAGCTCTACCCACAATACAACAACTATAGCAAGTCTCAAGAGGAATGGGATGGCTTTTGCGGGGCTTTGAGGGAATGCTGGTGTGGCATACCTGGCAAGCTGATCAAGCAACTCATCATGTCAATGCCACGACGTCTTGCTGCAGTGAGAAAAGCAAAAGGCTGGCAGACTAAATACTGAACGTATGCAACACCAGTGATCAAAAAATTAATTGAATATATTATGATTTGGCTGAGATATGAAGTGGTGAAGTTTTGGGGCATGGTGCTCAAGTTGCGCTAAGCGAGCTTGGCGGCCCAAACTTATGACCTAGTACTGTACTAATATCCCCCACTGCGTAGCGAGAACCATTCTGTAGCGAGAAAAACCACAGGTACTTAGACTTTTAAGCAGCAGAATTTCTTTCCACGTCTTTATACCTGCGTAACAATACTTCAGATTAATGCAATAGGTTTTCCTCTGTCTCTGAATATGTAAGGGGCCAGGCAGAAGACTGCAGAAAGGCTAGGTAGAACAGTGATGAATTCGATGGAGTCTATCTAGAGCCAGAGAGCAGGCTGACTTTATAGCAGACTGCTGGCTTCTGGAAGTTTCTACATACATCAGCATTTGTCAGCTGTCAGAAGAACATATCTTGTTCTGGCTAGTTTCAGGACATTCCAGGACATTCCATGACGTTCCAGGACATTCCATGACGTTCCAGGACATTCCATGACGTTCTAGGACATTCCATGACGTTCCAGGACATTCCATGACGTTCCATGATGTTCCAATGAACCGAAGTGTATCCACTGAGGACAGTAGAGGTCTAACCTCTTACAGAATAGCCGCTACTTCAAAATTACCAACATTATTGTCGCCTAAGGTCTAGATTTTTGGACGGCCTCGTTTTATGACGTAGCAGAGCATCTGCTCTAGAGCCCTACTATATAGGCTGCACTACTTCTAGTAGTTATAGTGTTAAAGTGTATGACCTTCTAAGTTCTAGCCCTATTCTAGTAACTGCAGACTATCCTCAGCCCTGTGGCAGCTACACAAAGATGATTCATGCAACGACGCTATCCCTGTTAGTACCCTTTAGTTAAGCGATGCGAATTTGGCTATTTCAGGTACCATTAGCGTATCTCACATAATAATTAATTACATGATTTTCAAGCAACGCTAAACTTGGGCTTAGGCTAAGAGCCGTCCTGAATAGATCAATGGTTGATGTAAGGGATCTGCCTGAGTAGTCTAAGACAAAAGCGTAGTAGGTTGATATTACTAAAATATTGCTATGGAGAGGTGCAAGGAGGTGCGCCTGCAGGAAGATCACGCTTCGCCAAGCCACCAGCGCCGGCTAGCCCTGCGCTAGTTACACCTCACACGTGATCTTACATGTAATAGGGAAATTCTATAACAGTTGACTAGAATTAATTCCCGTATGTAATTGCAGTTGCTAGCGATTGCAGTTTTAACCTTGCGCGTCGCTGCAACACCGTTTTTGCCAACGTGCAAGCAGGGTCCGCCCCTACTTACTAGATTAGGTTTCTAAGACACTATCAGATTTACAGCTTTTGTTAGTAACGCAAGAGCTTCTGGAAGTATGCGCCACGTCTACGAAGTAATCTAATTAATCTGGTAGAGTATACCCACCCTACGCACCGAGCAGAGTTTGCCTCGTAGAGTGTAAGGGGCCAGGCAGAAGACTGCAGAAAGGCTAGGTTTAACCGTGATGAATTCGATGAAGACTATCTAGAGTGGGAGGGCAGGCTGTCTTTATAGACAGGCTGCTTACTCCTAGAACCTTCTATGTACATTCCTATGGCGTGATATAGCGCACTATGATGCAATAGATGCACCGAAGTGTTGCCACTAAGGATCTAGAGGTCTAACCTCTTACATAGAGCCGTGTGCTCCCTGTTTAAAAGTAAATCACAACATAGTCGCACTTCTCGAAGTTTCGATGTGGCAAAGACCTCACCTATATATACACGTACATCTCCGTCCCTCTATGAGTGCTGAGTTATTAAAATAAAGACAAGAAACAATGAATGAGTACTGCGGCCACACTGAGAGGTCGAGCATTACTTCAAGCAGTATATCCATACTTTTCCAGACCCTGTACCTGTACTAAAACACCTGCCTGAAACAGCTGAGCAAAATGGACGATACTCTGATGGAAGCCACAACTGCTTTTGATCATTATAAGTAACCCAAATTGTATCTAAGCTAATGGCGATACCCTGATCAAGAGGTTGCTGGGTCTTAAAGCCTACCAGGTTGTCAATACTGCCATAGCTCTCGAGCGTCTGCAGGCACGTGCCGCTGCTGGCGTCCCAGATCTTGACAGTGCTGTCCCACGACGCCGACGCCAGCCGCGTCGAGTCGTGCGAGAAGGCCACTGACCTAACCGCATTACTATGACCCTTAAGCGTCTGCAGGCACGCGCTGCTGCTAGCGTCCCAGATCTTGACAGTGCTGTCGTTAGACGCCGACGCCAGCCGCGTTGAGTCGTGCGAGAAGGCCACTGACCTGACTGCATCGCTATGGCCCTCGAGCGTCTGCAGGCACGCGCCGCTGCTGGCGTCCCAGATCTTGACGGTGCTGTCGTCAGACGCAGACGCCAGCCGCGTCGAGTTGTGCGAGAAGGCCACCGACCTAACCGCATCGCTATAGCCCTTGAGCGTCTGCAGGCACGCGCCGCTGCTGGCATCCCAGATCTTGACGGTCCTGTCCCATGACGCCGACGCCAGCCGCGTCGAGTTGTGCGAGAAGGCTACCAAGCTGACATAACTGCTATAGCCCTTGAGCGTCTGCAGGCACGCGCCGCTGCTGGCGTCCCAGATCTTGACGGTCCTGTCGTCAGACGCCGACGCCAGCCGCGTCGAGTTGTGCGAGAAGGCCACCGAGCTGACATGACTGCTATAGCCCTTGAGCGTCTGCAGGCACGCGCCGCTGCTGGTGTCCCAGATCTTGACGGTCCTGTTGTCAGACGCCAATGCCAGCCGCGTTGAGTTGTGCGAGAAGGCCACTGAGCTAACACAACTGCTATAGCCCTTGAGCGTCTGCAGGCACGTGCCGCTGCTGGCGTCCCAGATCTTGACGGTCCTGTCCCACGACGCTGATGCCAGCCGCGTCGAGTCGTGCAAGAAGGCTACTGAGCTGACATAACTGCTATGGCCCTTGAGCGTCTGCAGGCACGCGCCGCTGCTAGCGTCCCAGATCTTGACAGTCCTGTCGTCGGACGCTGACGCCAGCCGCGTCGAGTCGTGCGAGAAGGCCACTGACCTGACTGCATCGCTATGGCCCTCGAGCGTCTGCAGGCACGTGCCGCTGCTGGCATCCCAGATCTTGACGGTCCTGTCGTAGGACGCCGACGCCAGCCGCATCGAGTCGTGTGAGAAGGCCACCGAGTTGACCATACTGCTATGGCCCTCGAGCGTCTGCAGGCACGCGCTCCACCCGTCGCTCAGAGCTGGCCTAATACTAATTGCTTCTAGCTCTTCGTGCTGGAACAGCTGTCTGATCAGACTACGTGTCGGACTAAAAAGCAGTGCGGATGCATAGGTCTGAAGAGGGTAACCTTCAATTGCACCTTTGTGGTACATAATGAATTGCCGTGCGTCTTGAACAAGCTGAGCAAGTCTGTCTTAGTCACGCATCTCCTGCTAGTGTTAGTGCCTAGGTAGAACTAAAGGCATGTAGATCTTGTGCGACATACCTGTACCAGCAACCACAATTTTTCCATCAAGACAACGCCTTTCCCTACGCTTTTACATAGACTAAGTCATTCTAGCCAGTAGAGATATTTCTTCCTTATAAAATCATTAACAACATCTGCGGCCTGCAGGTTACCAACACTGCTCGTTAAATCTTTTGACTCGTACAGATATTCAACCTAGTAGACGCACGGGTACTGTAACACTGCTAACGGATCTGTCTCAGGGAGTTTGACGTTCTTAATAGGATATCCTGGCGCCTCCAAACTGTAGATGTCCCTGTGCAACGTCTTAGATAGAATCACCAGCGACCTTAAGAAGATCGCCCGATGAACGGCTTCACTTCTATTCGGAAAGGCATCGCTATAAGCCTTTGCAAAGAGGAAGTCTTTTGCGGACTGATGCACAAAGTAGACTGTGTCTTCTCGCAGGGTGAGAAATAATCCACAGAAGCTAACAATCTCCCGTACCGACTCTAGATCATCTAAGTCCTCAAGCTGCTCCACAAGCGCAGCTAGTTCAGGGACTGAAACAGGTCGATACAGGATCGCAGTCAAAGCTAGTATCTGCAGGTAGATCTCAGAGCAGTTAGACTCGCTTATCTAGTCCATCATCCGCCTGTACAAGGAGTCTAGCCCAGGCGGGAACAAGGCTAGCCTCTTCACAACATTCCACTTTAGCGTCGATTCAAGGTCCTGGCACACTAAGGCTACCTAGAGGAAGGTGTCGTTAGCGTTTAACCTCAGATGCTGGAGCACAGCGTGTCGGACCTCTGCTTTGTACTGCTTTTCCCGCGCCAAGCAATCCACCTTTTGCTGTATAAAGACATCAACCGCGGTCGCAACTGACTGTGCATTCAGCTCAAGACTTAAATTTACTTTGTGACCTGCCCGCTCTAGCTGTGCTCCAATATCTAGCTAGTTGCGGCTTGAAACAATCCACTTCACTCGGGAAGAAGTAGATGACTGCTCGGTAATAAAGCTAAGCAGCTTTAGTAAATTACTTACGCACTCGTCAAGTGCGTCGATGACTAGATATGTCGTGTTTAGGCGTGGATCCTGTAGCACGTCTGTCTACATCTCTGTCAAGGCTACCTAGGCATTTGCGTCTTCAAACAAGTCTCTGCCTGCGTAATCGTGCCTCTTGCGGACATGCGAGACAAGCGACGGTTGCTGCTGCACAAGCATGTACAGCAGCCCTCGTAGCACAGCCGTAGCGTTGTTAATGCGTGAGTCAGTCTGTTGGCAGAAGAAGTACGAGAGAAGAGCACTTCTAGGCATCGAGCGCTGCAGCTCGTCGATAATACCACAGAGGAGCATTGTCTTGCCTTTCCCAGGATTACCTTTTACCTACAGTAATCGGCTATGCTGCTCATTTCGCCATTCCTGGAAGGCGGTGTTGTTAAGGACCCAGCGGTAGGAGTCGGCTAGCAATCCGCCCTTTGTATCCTCAATGCGCTTCTTGTCGTTGCACGGATTGGTAGCACATAAATCACGGAGGCACTCTTCTTGCTTCCTAAGATGTTCCTCTTGCTTGCGAATCTTGTTATAAAGTCGCCTAAACGCTTGCTCTGCGCCTTTACTATAGATAGGCGCTATGTCAACGTCAAAGATGCTAGACAACAAGTACGCCACGTCTTCTTTAACCTTTGTGTGTCGATTTTGTCTCCATCAAAACCGTTCGTCGACGCTGAACTAGAAGAGAGGGCTCCCCTCAAGCACTTCATGTGGGATAGTTGTAACTTCGTGGATCTGAGACTTCAACGACACCCTGTCACCAAGCTTATGCTAGTTACGCGAGAAGAATTCGACCACGCGGGGTGCAAGAAGCTCTTGTAGCGTCCAGCCGCGCGTAAACCACTCGCTATTTCGGAACTTAGAGTCCTATAGCAGCGATCTAGCCTCTCTCTTATCTCTAAAAGAGAGTGCAGACACGTCTGACAAGTATACGTAGCATCGAGCTGCGTTGCGATACCAGCAAAACATAGACCGAATAGCTACAGAGTGCTCAGCCTTGTTTGCCTTGTTGATGCAGCAGGTATCAATCCAGAAGTACTGCAAGTTGTCGCGTTTCGCTTGCTCTCCGCAAAATTGGATCTTCTAATAGCTAGACTTGTCTTTGCCAGCGTTCCCTGCGATATCTTCGAAGCTCACTTCCTCCGCTTCCTCTCCCTATCTGTGAGAAAGTATCGCATACGGCGGTAGCTTGTTGTCGTTAAAGCTTGTAATAATAAGCTCTTCATCTTTGCTATACTCTAAAAGATGCATCGAGGTGCTTAGATGTGTAGCAGGCGTATGCGATAGGATCGAGCGCAAGGCCTAATGCGCGGCCGGCCGCCTAGGAGAAAGAGTGCGTTGCGACTAGATCTTCCTGTTTGACCTCTAGGTCAGCGTGTAGAACGAGGAAGAGCTACATAGCATTAGGAGGGCTAAAGGTGGTTAAGTTGTGCTTAATAAGTAGGTAAGGAGCGATAATAGCGGGGTGCAATGCCGGCCATTAGGCTGAAGACAACTGAGGTGCAGCGCAGTAAGCAGAACGTGGCTGTGCATCTCAGCCGCACCTCTACTTGTCAGCGGTTATATTAAAGTGCGAGTGTAAGCAGTTAAGAGCAGGATTTGAAGCATACAGTAACGTAAGGTGTGAAATGTATTGTCCTGGATTGAAATGTCCGTGATCTAAGCTTATATAAATGAAGTAGTGGGCTAATTAGCTAGTGGATAATCCACGTAACTATGCAAGGTGCCCTAGGCCTACAGCGAGCAAAAGCTCTCTTCCCCCAGCTAACCGCGTAAGCTAATTAATTAGTTGGTGGTGCATTCTCGTACTTACTGTAATGTTATAACAAACAGTGCGCTTCCACTACTACATCCGCGCCACTAGTGCTTTCTATTGCGCTCGCGGTCTCCTATCCTCCTCAGCCTGCACTTTGCTCGTTCGCGCAACTTTAGCTCTTGGCTCTTGAGTATCTCCTTGCTCAACTTCTATAACCTGTACTTCGCTTGTTTACACTACCTTTGCCATTGGCTCTGCTGCAGCTGCCTCTAAAACAGCGCTCTTCCGCTTTCGACCGCGTGCATTCTTGCCTGCTGAAGCTCCCTTAGCCTCTGATATAGCATTTGCAACGTTCCCAGCCTCTTTTATAGCCTTTCTAGCCTGTTTCTCAGCTTTCTTAGCGTCTTTAACAACGCGCTCTGCTCCTGCCTTCTTAAGGTCCTCGTATCTCATCACCTTCGCCGTCCCTAGTATCTTCGAATCGGTTGATTGACGAGCCTTGCCCTCATTATTAATCTTAGCTAAGAAAGTGTTTTGGTCGCCAAGGAGTGCAATCTTTGCAAGATATGTCTGAGCGGCATTTGTTACCTTCTGCTAGAGTCTTCCTTTGTGCCGGCTGCTCGCTTCATCATTAGGGACTGATTTGATCCTGTCAAGCAGCGACATCAGATCCTCCCCTGATACGGGTGTTGTGGGCGTAGGCAGTGCCTGGTATCCCAGACAAGACTCAAACCTCAGCTCATCAGCGTTTAAGATCCTTAGTTTAGTAGGTGGCTTTGGGACATTTGCAAGAACCCTCTTAGAGTTCAACAGAAACAAACCACTTCCTCTCTATGCTGCAAGGATGTTCCTCTTAGTAAAAGAACTTACCCTTGCAGGGCTGTACAGATAAGTAAAGTGTTGTTTCCTAACTGGGTTTACGCCACCTCGCTCTATACGTTCGACCTGTTTGCGATAGGCAGTCTTTAAAGGCCTAAAGACTCTAACATCACCGGGTTGGAGCTTGTAGGACGTATGAGACAGCAGACAACAAAGTATAATGTTGTTCTCAAAACAAAACTCTAAGATCTCTAGGGTCTCGTGTGTTCCGAAGCCATTCCATATAAGCATCCGTGGTTTCAAATTAGCCCGTTACTTAGTTTAGGGATCAAACACAAGATTGATCCATTGTAAGCTAATGTAAGAGTTAGTAAATCCAGTATTAGAGAATGCATAAACCTAACTAGGCGTAGGAAACGTAGTCCAGTTCGCTCTGTGGGTTTTGGCAGGCCAGATTACCATAGGATCTAGACACCTACCATCGGCGGAAATACATTCTACAGCAGTCACCATAGTGCGCTTAACGCGCGCGCCTCTATAGGCTTGGGTGTCATCCTTACCGACTAGGACTTTTACAGAATTTAGCATACTTAACATTATGCCAATCTTGTCCATGTTGTAGACATTCTCAGGCAGTATATCAGGGTTTTGTAGTTGCTCTCCAATCATCTCAAACTAGTACTTAACCTTATCATAGATATTATACCGGTTCCAGTCCTGCAGCCTGTTTTTCTTCGCTACAAGCTCTGGACGTTGTCTCTTAAAGGCCTTCGCCCAATTTGGGCCAGGAGGCTTAAGTGGTCTGTCCGCCAAGGGTCGGTTGCGTGTGGCGCTAAAGGCTATCAAGGGCATATGCTTCATTCTCACAGGTTGTCCAAACGCCTTCTGTTGTAGCAGGAACTCGACGACTGCGTTCGCTTCGTGTGAGGTGAGGTACCGTTAGCTGTCTGCTTTGGCTTCCATTGAGCGTCGTCCGCGTCTGCGATGACTAAGGGTAGTGAGGGGAACGTTGGTATGCGCTGCTCGGGCCGCGAGGGTTTTAGGGATGCCTTCGGGAAGGTCTTCAGCTAATGCTCGACTGGCTTTATCCATGTTAATTTACGTTATATAGCAGAGCAAAACGCAGCCCAGCGGGTGTCGCGAGTGCCAGCGTGTACCGGCGCTGCGCCGTACAGTTATCGAAACTCGACACATTGCTAATTATTTACAGACTAGACAAACTTAGCAAACTAGACAAACTGGACAAACACGCCCAGTACGCCACGGGGCACGTAAGGAATTTAATACGGTGAGGTACATTACCACTAATCTCAATTGGGATGCACCGAAAGAACCGCTGAGGCGCTAAGGAACCTGAAACCCCTCTTTGTGATCGGCGAAACTCCCAGAGGTGACATCCCCAATAGCAGGTGAACTTCAAATCTTAGGACCTGATCTTATTGTAATAGGACTGCTGCAATATAGTCCCGAGTTCCAGTGTCCCAACATAAGTAGTAAGTAAGAAAGGTGGGAAAGTTAAAGCAAATCCAGACGCCATGACAGAATGATTGACATTGTGGCCAACAAGATCGTAATTTTCCAATCGCACACCTGCGCTAGGTGCCAGAATAGCTAAAAAATATTAATCTAAGAGCCATAATCTTAAAGACTTGCGTTGAAGAGGTGTAAGTCAATTTGTATTAAATTTTTCTCGTTTCGCAGTGGTTCTCGCTACGTAGTGGGGGATATTAACATTGTTGAGAATCCTTGAGTGGCAGCGCAACGAGTGCGCTTTTAGAGTTCGGGAATTTATGCAACGACATCTGGACGCCCGGCATCATTGAGGCCGCGGTCAGCACAGAACAAGGCTCACGACCAGAAGCGGTGCGCACTATCGATGGCATAAAGATAAAATCGCATTGCGATCGCCAGCATTGCGGACAGCCATCTCAACACATCCCATATTCCAGCCTAAACAGCGATACGGTATCCTGAAGTTTGACGCTTAGTTCATTTGCACGTCATCAGCACATTCTTTCCCTTGCAGAAAACGTGGTGACACACGCCAAGAGGCAGGTCGTGCGCCCTAGCAACAGAATACAAAATATCGTGGCGAGGAGCAAGGGCAAGAACATTGCTTGCGGTGGGAAAGATCTGATTCGGTGACATCAACATAGGAGCAGGGATGACGGAGCATTTCTTTGATGACACCTGGGCACGATGCGAAAACAGCAGCGTCAAAAATCGACGAAAACAGCCCTGGGCCGCAACAACCTTGTTTATACGACATGACTGCCATTGAGGGTTTGTTGTCGTGCCCTCACATAAAAAGCCGAGGATCTATCTTCTTTTCCCAATATCGCACCAATCTTCATACTTCAAGCCACATTCACCAATAGCAATGGCTTCTCACGCAAACGCCGACTATGGCGCGCCCACTGCTCGCTCGAACAAGATGCACCGCCCTCTGCTCACCGCCACCCATGCGCTGCATCTTATCAGTTCCTTCATCGTGATGGGCATCGCCGCTTACCTCCTGAAGCACGACGGCCGCAACACCCATCTCATTTGTTGGGTAACTATCGCCGCCATCAGCACCTTCCTCGCCCTCCTCGCCCTCCTCGCCCTTATCCTACCCGCAATGAAGTCCTACAAAGGCTATTTCGCACCTCTCGACTGGGCCTTCTCCTACCTCTGGCTCACAGCCTTCATCTTTGCGGCCCAGGACTACAGGAATAGCGTCTGCCGACTGAGATTCCGCGGTTCGTTGGATTGCTCGTTGATCAAGACGATCGTGGCGTTCACTTTCCTAGCCTTGTAAGTACCACACCGCCAGATTCGTGTTCTCGCCTACGAAGGTTTGTCTATTTTTTGGAGTACTTTTGTGAATCTAGTTCAGTCTCGAAAATGCTGCGGGAACATACAGGCTTCCTTTTTGGGTAGTGGGATACGGGTGCCTTGCATTGCTTGATGCCCTTCTTAATGTTACGACGATGTGCTAATAGGTTGTCACAGTCTCACTAGCCTCATCGGCGCGATCCTCGAGATCCGCCTCTTCGATGTTCAGCGCTACAAGCGTGCTCCCACCGCCGGCAGCGCTATCGGTGACAAGACTCCCGCTGTGACTACTGCTCAGCCTTCTGGCACTGTTATCTAGGCATCGCACTTTAGGATGACGTATCGCCATTGCTAAGGTTGGTTCAGATGACGGTATGGCCTAGGATGGAGGTTACATGAATTGGTAATATCTAATTAGACGACTTTCTAATAAGATGAGCAAGACGTTTTTTTCATTTGACCCCTGTCGTGCTCATTTGACCTTTGTTTCGCTTGCTTTTCTCTTTCTTTCCCTGCTATCAATAATCTATAAATTAGGCGTCGCACTTCAGGACAACGTATCGTGATGAATTAAGTTGTAGCACGGGTTATGATTTAGGACGGGGATGTAATCAAACAGCTGTATGAGCCAGTGAGCGGGGTGGTTGTCTTTCACTCTTTCACACAAATCAAAGCCGCCATTCCACGATCAATTCGACCCACACTTTCCTACCAACAGGCGCTATAGTTCAAGCGTCGCACTTCAGGACGATGTATCGCTGTTGCTTGAGCTGGGACACGGGCCGTGTTGAGATGACTGTCTACGATGGCTGACGACAATGGGTACTGTATTATGCCACTGCATTAACTTATTGGTGAGCAATAATTTCAGTTCCAGGTGGTATTGAACGGGTAATGTCTAATCAGACGATTAACGTCCGTCCCTGTGTAACGGGACACCCTGCGTGGCGGGACACCACAGACACTACCCAACACAACAAATGCAACAATAGGCCAGCAGAACAGATATTCTCGGAATAGTAGCCTTAAGCTATGCACTCTATTCCCTCCTAGTGTCTTGTAGAAACAGGGTCTACTTACCGTGCAATACAGCAATTTAGTACGAGCGTTACACAACCGCCTCGCTTCAGCTGGCAGTAGGTGCGTTGAAAGCTTGTGCATCTTGTCAAAAGTCCGTCAACATACAGCTTATTTCGTCATTATCCTATCCCGAGCACTGCGCTTGAGCTCAAGAGGCTTTCGTGCTTCTGTGCTAATTCTAAAGTCTGCCTGCTAGAGTTGCTACATGAAGAGGCCCCGCACATCTAGCTTAAAGTAGCTTAGCTGTAATCTATTACTGCTGACACGAGGTCTGTAATTGTGTGGCGCTTTTTGCCAAGTCCTCTAGCACACCCAAAAATCTGTTCGGGTTAGAAGCAGGGCCAAGTTGGGCTTAGTACTTAATTACAACACAATCCAGGACAGCATGCTGTCCTGCCACTAATAACAACTAACTCTTCTATCTCTCTGCAATGCCATCTAATCCCGACGTTCATACTGTAAAGTACGTCTCAGATCTATCCGCTCATTTACTTCTATTGCACGTGACAGTGCGGCTGAGCCTGTCCAAAACACAGCCTTTACGCAGCCCACTTTACACAGCCCACTGTCATCATACATAGAGCGATAGCTTTCTCCCCTGCGATCGCGTGGCCACCTTTCTCGACTACCTGTGTATTGTCCGTTCTCTTGATCCATTTGCCTACCTCTGTCCTTGCGTCTTGGAACTGTTGTTCTTGCCATGCGGCTCCTTTACTTCGATGGTTTTAGGAGACTCACCTCAGCGGATTTCAGCCGGAAAACAATTCCGCCATATGCCATTCTTTCCCACACCTGGGGAGATGACGAGTTCCTCTTCGAAGACCTGATGAATGGTACTGGTGAAAGTAAGGCTGGCTATAAAAAGATTATGTTCTGTGGGAAACAAGCAGCTTGCGACTCTTTACAGTACTTCTGGGTTGACACATGCTGCATCGATAAATGGAAGATCCCTGAGCTGTCACACGCGATTAACTCTATGTTCCGATGGTATAAGAATGCGGCAAAATGCTACGCTTTACTCTCAGATGTCTCAGCGCCTACAACAGATGCACAGCTGCACCAGGATATGTGGGTAGCATCTTTTCGACAAAGCAGATGGTTTACTCGAGGCTGGACGCTTCAAGAACTCCTAGCTCCAGTGTTAGTTGATTTCTTTTCCTCAGAGAGTCAGCACATTGGGGACAAAGCCTCCCTTGAGCAGCAGATTTACGAGATCACTCGTATCCCAATTACAGCTTTACGGGGTGATGCTCTCGCCAAGTTTAGCGTTCCAGAGAGAATGGCATGGATGGCAGGCCGCCAGACAAAGGAAGAAGAAGACATGGCGTACTCTCTAATTGGACTTTTCGCTGTGTCTATGGAGTTTAGATACGGCGAAGGAAAGGAGAGAGCATTAAACCGACTCCAGGAGGAAATAGGAAAAGGTTTGGCTTCTATACTGTTCTCTGATAAGTGCTAAGATTTACCCCGCA
This sequence comes from Ophiobolus disseminans, assembly GCA_010093685.1. Lineage (NCBI taxonomy): Eukaryota > Fungi > Ascomycota > Dothideomycetes > Pleosporales > Phaeosphaeriaceae > Ophiobolus > Ophiobolus disseminans. The sequence continues at coordinate 641,698 of MU006240.1, read as the reverse complement.
GCGAACACCACACCGTTCCTCGTACCATTTGACCAAAACGCTCAGTTTATTGGTCACGAACTGCAGCTCGTCAAGCTAGAACAAAAGCTTTTCGTCGGAGCATCAACCACCAAGGTCGCAATCACAGGCCCAGGAGGAATAGGTAAAACGCAGCTAGCGCTGGCGTTAGCGTACAGAATCAGACAAAAGTGTGAGAACTGCTCGATCTTCTGGATATCTGCCAGCGATAAGGAGAGTATCTATCAAGGGTATGCACATATTGCCCAACGACTTGCCATTCCAGGCTGGGACGATGAAAATGTGGACGTTAAGAAGCTAGTGCAACTACACTTAAGCAAAGAGAGCACAGGACAGTGGTTACTCGTTTTAGACAACGCGGACGAGGCTACATTAGGATCCGCCGGATTATCTCCGGTAGTCGGCCTGATGGAGTTCCTACCAAGCTCTAAGCGGGGGGCTATCGTCTTCACGACAGCCGACAAGAAGATGGCTGCAAAACTGGCACCGCATAATATTGAAGAATTGCTAGAGTTAGGAGAGGATGTTGCACACAGAATGCTAGAAATGTGTTTAGACAAGCCGGCGGACGAGCAAGAGGAGGCAAGTCTCTTAATCAAAGAGCTAGCATACCTCCCTCTCGCCATTGTGCAAGCAGCAGCCTATGTCAATGTCAATAACACAACGCTTCAAGGATATCTATCGCTACTGGTCGAGAAAAAGGAGGAGTTGGCGAAAGATCTTCATCGAGAATCTGGGGTTGTAATAGCTGCGACCTGGCTTATTTCGTTCAAGCAGATTCGTCGGCACGATGCCTTAGCAGCCGATTATCTGCTCTTCATGGCGTGTATAGACCGAAATGACATTCCGCTCTCACTTCTCCCGACGGCCAGGCCACATGAACAGGGAATACATGCGTTGGCAACCCTCAATGACTACTCACTTGTCACTAAACGAACGGCCGAATCAGCGCTCGACGTCCATTGACTAGTGCATGTATCTACACGCAACTGGCTTCAAGAGCAGAAATTGCTGAGTCAGTGGACTCAAGTAGTTGTCACACGTCTGCTCGAGGTATTCCCGGACAATAAACATGGGAGCAGAAGCAAGTGGAGACGATTACTACCGCATGCTCAGTCTGCTCTGTCATCTGACCTGACTGAACAAGACAACGAGGCTAGGACAAACCTGGTATGGAAATGTGCTATGACTTTTCTTACCGATAGACGGTGGAGAGAGGCCGAAGAGCTGTTTGTGAAAGTGATGGAGACGAGAAAGAGGGCGCTTGGCGACGAGCATCCATCAACGCTGACGACCATGGGCAACTTGGCCATTGTGCTGAACAGCCAAGGCAAGTACGAGGCGGCGGAAGCGATGAACAGACAGACGCTGTCGCTGAAAGAGACGGTGCTTGGGCGTGAGCATCCATCAACGCTGACGACCATGGACAACTTGGCC